>QKMX01051946.1:0-13112 GCA_003401595.1 Venustaconcha ellipsiformis
AAAAATATTTCTTTGAATGAATCCATCAAGGTAGATAGTTCTTAACTAATTGTGTTACCCACTTTAGACAAAGTCATAATAATAATAATATCTAGCTGAAACCACCTATGAACCATAAGGTGAAACTTCATTTGAGGAATGTTTTCTTTCTCTTATATCATTTTTTCTTTTTCCATTTGAAGAGAAGAAGCTTGGTTTCTGCTATTAAGGAGTATATTGCAGCCTTGTCCAATGTTCAATTCTTTCAAAATCTTAATCTCAAGAATTTTTTCTTGCTGTAATTAGCATCTGTGGGATGTAGGAGTGAGCTTCATGACCTATCCATAGAGCCAGGTTACACGAGGTTCCATGAAATTAAGAGTGAGTTTCTCTCCTTTACTAACCAGATTTTAAGCAAACACCAGCTTCCAGCAGCTTTTTCATTTCCATTTGAGATTCCCAGTCTCAGTTGTGTCTGTGCTGGGCATGACCAAGATAGACTTTTATGTCCATTTAAAGGTTTATGATTTTATTTGTCAGCTTCTAATTGAAGAATAAAGGTTAGGAAATGCCATAAGGGTTTGACATGTTTTAGCTTCCACCATTCAAGGTGGATTGCATTTCATGTCAGGAGAACTTTTATCAGTCCCTTCCTAAAGAGGACATTTCATTCATGAAATTAAGTTCCTGAGGTTTGAGCCATTGAGCTACTTAATGGGATTGTCTAACTTGTTAGTGTCTGAAGAAACCACATTTTGGTGATCTCACACTTCATTCTTCTCTTTTTACCTTCACTTTCTGACTCACCAAAGTGAAGGTATATTTTTCTTGGGTCAGGTTGTTTTATCTTAGAAAGTGTTCCATGTGGATACCACCTGGTAATAGTCTTCTTCTCTATAGGACACTTGATTGATCACATTCAGCTGTGCAATAGGAAATGTTTTTATTACTGAGATACTGATACATGTATTGAATTTGGTAGGAGTGGGATAAAACTAATTTTAATGATGCAATACTTACAAGTTGATATTGTCAGATTGCCTTCTGCCTTGTGCTGACATCCCATTGGTTTATATGACTGCATCCTAAAAAGAATGAAAGAGATTACATATTTAGGTGTCTAGTGATTGAACAAGGTGTGATATGTTATAGAGCCTTCTAGTTCACCCTCATCGGATGACAAATTCTCATCATATGTTAGGGATATTTTTCCACAAAACATATTACAACATTAAAATGATTTTTAAATCCCAAAAAATACATTTTGTGTAATTGCAATGTTGATCCATTTTGTGAGTTACTGAATTTTGTGATTCAGTGCTTGCTAAAACTAGGAAAGTTAAATACAGAGTAAAAAAAGAATTGAGTGAAGAAAATAAGTCCTTTATCATCAATCTAGTTAATAATGTAAGTACCAGCAAAGACAACACTTTGTGCAAAACTGACCAACAACTATAAAAATGAATTCACAGTATGTTAATGGTTTGGATCTTGTTTAGTACAGATTTCAGAAACATGCAAGAACTACATTTATAGCAAAGAGCAGTTTTAAGGATTATCCATCATTCGTTGGAAGAGAAAGTTAATGGAATAAATACTGAGTTTTAGGAATTTGTTGAACACATGCATCTGCATTTTTATTTTTTTGTGACTTATTAAGTTCTGGATTATAATTGCCAGGAACTGGCATTTACAGTAAACTTATTACAGTTATTAAGAGCAAGTGATTTAGTTTCATGGAAACCATTTATTCTTGTCAGAGAAAATATATTTTGTCAGGACCTAAAATTGGTAAAAGGATGGGTTCATCACTGACTTAGTCAAACCTCACCCTCTAGCCACAGCCTGAATACAGAGACCACCTGGTCATAAATACCTGCTTCAGATGGTCCTTCAAGTGGACTTTATACACAATTGTGTCTATAATATTGAAATTGATGCTAAGCTTCTGTGGTGTGTAAAATTAATTTCAGAGGGCAGTTTAGGTTGCTGTAATCTCACATGACATGTACTTCAGAAATCACCTTGTTGGATTGGAACTGGATTACCATATACACTACATTTCACTTCTCCTTTCTTTATTTAGGTGAACTCTGAGTCCATTAGTTTCTTTATCAATGGCATTGGACCAAGCTTCTCAGCTGCATACACTGTCTCACTGGTTAGTCAACTGCAGGATGAGTCACCAGCCTGGGTTCGAGTTGGACAAACCCTTAGTGGTGAGTGAGTATAAGGTGCAATAAATAGCACTTGGTGGGAGGGGGATGAAACTAATTGGTCCTTTTTTTTGTCTAACAAAATAAAGGGATGGGTAAAATATTCCCATTTTTGACCACCCATCCATTTCTTCATCCATCCATGAATCCTTCACTGTTTTTAGATCTACTGGTCATAAGTGAGAAGACTCTTTGAGATCTTCAAACATCTGCACATCTGTTACATACATGTGACAGGAGAGAGAGGTCAGGTCATGACAGATATGAGATTTCCAAAATTTGATCAAGAGTATTGACCTCAAAAGCTGGAGGATTGTCATTGATTTTGCAAAAATTACGACTGTTGAACAGATTTTTAGATTTTTATTATACACATCATGTTATATTAGTCCTTTCACAGCAACTTCATTCATACTCTTCTTATATGTACCACAATAATCTGTTGCATATTTTTGACCACGGTGGTATTATATTGATGGCAATCTTCATCAAGGCTAACCTTTATAAATGATGTACTATTAATGGATCCAGGTTTCCTCTAGAGTCAGTCAGAAGTTTCTTCAAAATGGAAAATTCCTTTTTGCTGTCTGCATTGGGATGAGGCAATATCAGTACACCTATGCTGAGTCCATCAAAAAGTTTAAATTGTTTCCTGCCTGTAGTATAATCAGATTGCTGATTGCCTGTCAGAACTGTCCAAGACTAGGTACTGTCTGGGTCTGATGTTGGTTTAATGTCATTAAGATTCTTGATACACAAATGCGTATATTATACCAGTTGTGACTTTAAGCCTAATTTACAGACACCATTGCAGTTATCATCATCACTGTCACCAATAAGGAAAATAAAATATAGAACATATCTGTTACTAGTATTATTAATGAAAACAATGACCCCATTCATCCCAGATGTTATGGATTACAATGGCAGTTAATGACATAAACTTTAGTCTGGTTTACATTCATGTTTACAAAGGATTAATTCTAGGTCAATGGTGATTATATCAATTTTTGTTATGCAGTCATTCATAGTATCATAGTAGCATTGAATGCATTGCCTGAAAATTGTGGTCAGTGATTATGTTCTGCAGATCGTCACTCACAACTGTGAGTTTATATAATAAGTTATTATAATGATTGTTATTATTATTATACAATTTAGATTATGCTTTCTTATGATCAATAAAATAGTGCTAAAGAAAGTTATATGCTAGAAAAATTCACTCTAACAATTTTGTAGAAGTTATTGAAAATGCAATCAAAAGTCCTGGGGCTTCATGAAGCATGGAGAATCACTTGTAACTTTTATCTTTATTCTGTACATTCAAGTTCCTTTTAACACGTCTGTTCAAACATAATGGTTAGTTCATTGTATTCTCATATCCTCTTCACATCCCACTAAGAAAATGCCAGGGTAGAAATCACCTCTCTATGTGAAAATCCTGAAGAAATCTCTGCATTTACTTATGAACATTGGAATGTGGATGCATATCAGTGTGAGTAATAATATCAGAACTTGGTAGTTTTGATATAATTATTTAATTTTAACACTTAAAAGAATTTTGTTTTTTTTTACCAATCTGTTCACTACATCATCAATACCTAGGACCCTATTTCTAAAGATGTCAACAGGTACCCAGGTATTATAGGGTACCCATTTAGTCCATGTAAGAAAACAGAAAGAAACAAGTTTCCAAGTTCAGATCAAAGATTATATCTGACAACATCAAGAGCAAGTGAGTTACAGAATAACTAGTACAGTTTGAGGATTGTGTCATGTGACATTGATCCATCATAGACCTCAGTTTGCTGATCTTGTATTTTCTACGTGTGTGACCATAATTGACTATGTATGTCAGTTTCCTTATTTCTATTTATAGTAACTGTACATAACATTGTTTCCAAGAAATCAGATGGTTTTCTTGAATATGAAACCATGTACAACAGATTCATTATAATACACACTTAAGTAGCAGACTAGTTTATATTAAAAAAACATGGCGCCAAATATTAGGTGAAATGGGCTTTATCGATGTGACTCATGGATGTTATATTTCTAAAATATGTTAGAGGAGAGTCATTCTGTTAACTCAGAAGAACATGTTGGATCAGGAAAAGGACAAATCCATTGTGCTTATAAATTTTGAAAGAGAATTTTGCCAGTGATGTAATAAAGCATTCAGAATTTGTGTGACTTGACTTTACTACTTTTCAGTGAAATTGGTACATTGATTTAGCTAATTTGGGACAAGAATTTTAACTAACTGCTGATCCGGATCAGTAGCAAAAATACATGTATGTTTTCATACCATTGTCTGTAATTATGGCATGTAATATTACTCTTTTTATGCTCAGATTGCACTTTTTGCCACTCATAATAGCAATAATTATGTTGATACCTCTCATGGGTTGACACATATACTTATAACAAGGTAGTTCAGGTTAACATTTAATATGATTTCCCTTGGATTGGCTACCTGGGTAACTGATCATTAGGATTGATGGGTACCCTGGTGACTTTTTCTAAAATTATTACATCTTTACCAATTTCACCCAAACTCATGGCTTACAGATTACCTTAACTCATCCGTATCAAAAGTGTGTCAATGTGATGTTATTTTCCTTGAGTGACCTTTGTATTTTCATTTATCAAGCCATTTCATCCATGATATCTTGGACCCTACATCACCTGCACTCTAGACATTGAAGGAGAGTAGCTTTACCTTACCAAGAGTAATTGTTATGCTCTTGAGATTTTATATTTTTCCCCAAAATACCAATATTGATATTGTTGGCTAATCCAAACATGCACCTATGGTGAGAGGATTCATGTTTACAAGTAAATAACATTTTTCAGGCATATATTTCTTCATTGCATATCAGAATACTTTGTTTCATGTTGCAGGAACAGATCAGTTTCTGGGTAGAATTCAGGATTTCCACTTCTATGAAGTGGCTTTATCAAACAGGTTAGTCTTTTCTCACCAATAGTATGACATATCAGTACATATCATAGAAATACAAAAAATATTTAAAGATTTTGTAGTGTTCATTGGTTTGGAGTGCCTTACCAATAGGGGAACAGAGGGCAGCAGAAAGTAGCCTGATGCTATGGCAGATTTAGGTGGGTAATTTACCTGGCTACTGATGCTTAAGGAATACCCATACATACTTTTCAAAATAATAAATAGATCACATTTTGCACATGTATAGCATTTTTGCTAATCAGAATCCAAAAGGCAAACATCATGGACCCATATTTACAATGTCATAATACAGATCAAATTCTATGCAGATTGCTTGAAATCCTCAGAGGGTTAAATATCGTAGACTAAGATTTACCATGTCATAATGCATTGGCAGATCTTATTCTGCACTGTTTGCTTGCAGTCATTAGAAGGATAAACATCATGTACCCAGACTTTTTGTGCATCATGCACTTGCAGATCCATGTCTGTGTTGTTTGCTTGCACTCATCAGAAAGATCTGATGGTATTGACCCTTTTGTAATGAGCATTATGAAATTGCAGATCTGGATTTATGATGTTTGCATGGATAAATGTGTTTCATGAACAGAAAAGCATATCACAGAGTAATCGAAAACATCCAATCTAATATTTACCTAAATTTGTAGTATTTGTATTTTATATTTCATGTACAGCACTAGAAAAATCTATTGTTCATCATTGCCAGTGACATGTTGCAAAAACCACTGGACAAGTGCATTTCATCAAGAGCATGCCAGAGTAAACATTTGTTTCACTAAAATATTTGTATGTGCTTTCTTTTTAGATGAATTAAATATCAGCATCAGTACTCAAAATATATTGGAAGAAAGCCCTTGTCGGTCATAAAAACCATCAATGTAATTCTTTTTCAAATGTGATCTTACAATAGTAGTCAATTCATACCCTGGCTGTGGTCAGATGAAACCAGTTCATTGAGAATATTTAGCTCACCTGGCCCTAAGACCAAGTGAGCTTCTGGTATGACCCTACATATACCTCTATATTTCTGATCCACTTTCAGTCAAATCTTAAATGTGGACGTAGATCATGAAAACCTTGTAGGAGTTTCATATTGAGCCAGATTGATGCATATTAATGAGGTGATCTTGAACCTGACTAGCTGAGCTTGTTACCACTGCGGAAACTGTTTTTCAGATCTGATTTTGATCAAACTTTGAACATGAGCTAGTGTCATCAAGATCTTGGATCTATTATGTAATGAGTGTGATCTAAGCATATTAATAAGGCTAACTAGCATAGCTTGTTACCCAGATGAATGCCATATTTTTTATTTGACTTTGATCAGGTTATGAATATCTGCATTATATTTTTATTATCAACATATTTTATGAGTTTGATAATGCAAGAACTCCACACATATTAAAGAGATAATCTTGCATCTGATTGGGTGAATTTTCTACCAGTCAGACTTGAATCAACAAAACTTAGATTGATACAGTTATGAACAGGCTTTGTTACATATTAATGAGGTGATCTTGCATCTGACTGGCTGAGTTTGGGTACACTTTAATGACTGTTTCTGATAAGATTTTATTCATAAAATTAAGGAAATAGGGCATATATAATTAAGTTTGTATTAGAAGTTTGCTTTGCACATATTATTGAAATTCATCACAGTTAGAAATACCATGTAGTTTTCAATTTGTATTCAATGTATTCAGTTTGCTTTCTCATTTAACATCTTTTTTCTCTCTGTCTCTCTTTCAGAGGCCCCAGGTGCCTGAGTGCTATAAGGCATTGACTCTTATATTATTACTCACATATCTTACCTCTGTCTGCATGAGTTCGAATTTCAGCTCAGCCATTGTGGATATGTGAGAAAGTTTGCCAGTTGCTCCAGTTGGGTCAGTGGCTCTTTCTGGGGTCTTCCTCCACCAAATATACTGGCTACAATGTATAGCTTATCATATTATAAAAAATGGCATGAAATTCCCCAAAACAAGAAAACAAACAAAACTTGCTTTCTCCCGCTCTATCTCTGTTTCCCAAGAAAAGCAAGGGAACTAGCATTAAATATTGGAATAAGTTTTTGATTTGAGTTCTTCAGTTTGCAAATTAATTCAAATCATGTTTTTAAAAAAAGTTTTAGAGTACAAGATGCATATATTTCAATTAACAGTTTATTCAAATTACCAGAAAAATACATCCTAATTTGAAACTAAAAAAATTTAGAAATAAAAATATAATAAGTAACACTGTAAGTTTAGTTACATATTGAGACACTTTAAAATTGATGCATTGTGAATGTTGAGTGGAAAAAAACCCCGAGAACGCATAATTAATTGATATTAAAGATGATATATAAAAGCAGGTTAGCATAAACTATGTGAAGTGTTGTAATTACAGTGGCAAACAGTGTGCTCTCAAATGCAGATCCCTCCATCACTACGATATATATGGTTATGTTCCCAAGTTAGTGATCATAGCAGTACAGGATCATACCATCTTAGCTGTAAATTGGATGACTTATGGTGAAGGTGGAAGTGGGGGTCTGCTTTTGACAGGTTAAATGTCAGACAGTCAGAGTCATTAGTGTGAACAGTTCTCCAGGATTTTGATGGATTACCATAAGTCTTGTTAAATATAATATTCATCACCTGAAGATGTGCAGATTGATGAAACACAGCTCTTTGTAACTATTAAAAGATTCTTTCTGCCCATTTGATCTTGTAACAGTGTTTGGAATAATCTCTGTATGGCATAATCTTGTTAGTGCAACTAGTCCCACATTTATTAATGGGTTGCCATAAAACTTGATAAATACTATGGTCATGACCTGAACACGTGTATATGGACAAATCACATTGTTCACACAATTTGTTTTAGAAGCCTTCTAACTTAATGCAGTGTATGATCTTCTTAGCATAACCAGTCCTGCATTTGTTTATAGACTGTAATGAAAGTTGGTAACTAAGATGGTCATCTCTTTAAGAGGTACATATGAACATATCACACTGCTCTTACAATATTTGTTAGAGCTATTGCCCTTTTTAACTTGTAGCATAATGCAGTGTATGATACAATCTTGTTAATGCAGTTAGTTCCAGTTTCTCATTGTTTGCCCTGAAGCTTAGTAAATATTATGGTCTTTCCTTGAAGATGCACATATCATCATATCACTTGGCTTTTTGCAATATTTGTTAGTTATTGCCCTTTATGTCTTATAAGTTAATGCATTGTATTTCACATTATCAATAGCACAGATAGTTGCACAGTTTTTGATGCATTGCTATGAAATTTTGTAAGATTTTATGGTTATTATTTATGATGCACATATTAATAAATCTGTGCTTCCTTAAGTTTTGTATGTTGTTGCCATTTTTGACTTGCAGATGAATGTTAGAGTTATTACTGTTTCATCTTGTAGGTTAGTGCAGTGTATGACACAGTCTTGTAGTGCAACTAGTCCTGTAGCATTCTTTGGTTTTCAGTGAAACTTATCTAGCAATTGCTGAGGAATATCAGAAATGGAGTTCAACATCCACCCAGCAGTTAAAAGGAAGAAATGTTTTACCTCTGCATGAAATTTTGGTTTCTAGGAAATTGATTTTGCTCAGTAGAGCATCAATTCATTGAGTGTTGTTATTGCCCATTTTGACTATGAGTGTGATGTACAGTATGGTAGAATCTTGTGAGCACAAATGGTGTTAAAGTTTTCAGTGGATTGATATTAAACTTTGAACATGTTATGATCATTGTTTGAAGATGAGAATGGAGACAGATCTCTTTGTTCATGCAATTTCTATTAAGATTTTGTCTTTTATGTCCTATTGAATGCAGTGTAAGATAGAATCTTGTAAATGCAACTTGACCTACAGTTCTGTATGGAATGCTGTAATATTTGGTGTATTTCAAACTCATCCAAATCTTTGAACTTCCTCTAGTTTTTTGTAAGAGATATTGCCCTTCCTGAGTTACAGCTTTATGCAGTGTGTAACTGATTTAGTGAATGTAACTACTGGTATTCTTACAGTTGTTAGTAGGTTACTGTGAAACTAAGTACATGTTATATATCATTTGGTAGAGGAGAGATGTGGGGATTTTGTCATATATTTATTTATCATTAAATTAGAGTTTTGTTGAAATTCCTCAGGGAGATAGCAGAGGACTACTCAGGAGTTCTTCCAAAATTGAGGGTTCAGAGTTCATGTCGTTGCCCGTCTGCATACCCTCGAGTAAGCCCACTGAAGGCCCACTACTGTATCAGGAATGGAGTGCCAGACAACACTGAAAATGATGTATTACGTCTGAATCCTGAAAGTCATCCTTTGGAGTATGTTAATGATGGGGACAGTAACAGTATTTGGATCTCCAATTTCCTGAATCAAGCCAATGTCATCATTGATCTTGGGGATGAATTTCAGGTTTAATTTCATAGTTTTTGTATTTAACCTTCTGATATTGAAAAAAATGTTGTGCTTTTTAATATAAAGAATCTTTCAAACTTTTTATGCCTCCAATTAGATACAGAAAACTTTAGCTTGGACATAACAGATTAAATTTGTGTACTGATTTTATATTAGATATGTATAACTTATTAATTATATTTTAATGTTTTTTGTTTTGTAAATCTAGGGTTATGTCTGTAGGTTTATTTCTAACATCACCATTAAATTATAGAAAAGAAAATGCTACCTTGCAAGCCATGAGCATTTCTTAATATACTTATTTGCATGTGCTGGAAATAGTCTTTCCAATGGCTAAATTTTTTCACATTTTTTCAAAAACTGTTATGACCATCCTTTGTTCCAACATTGCTGTAAATTATTAATTCACCTGTCTGTAAGAACAAGTCAAAATATGGTTCTGCATCTTTTGTTTTCTCAGTCACATGTCATGTATCTTGTGTTGCCAGGCAACTGTCAACAGTGGCTGTCTTCAGTTAAAAATATTACTGGACGATGTCAAAGGTCATGGTCATTCTGAAAGAAAAAAATAGTTTCTGTGCAATAACCAGTTCTTCATAATGTACAGTTACCAAACTCTGCAGATGGCTTGCACTTGGGATAAGGAAAAGCTCTACTATGACAATAAGAATAAAATTAGTTTCTTCATAGTAACATCATCTTTATATAGCATGTACTTGGACCAGTCTTTGTAGATGGCTTGCACTTAAGGTAATGAAGCCTTTTGAGTGGAGGTCAATAGGTCAAAGCTTATAGTCATTGTGATTGACAGAAGAAAGATAGTGTCTGTACAAAAATTTAAATTATCAACAAATAGTACTGTTAAAAACTGTGTGGGTGTATAATGTACATTCATGCTAGTCTTTATTCCTACATCAAAACCAAATTATGGTTCTAATTGATCCCTACATTTTTGAAAAGAAAGGGTGCAGGAAAAGCTGGAATTTGCTCCAGGAGGCATAAGAGTTATCATTGCCTTTCCATCAATTTGTTTGGTAAATTTTTTGTTAAATTGAATGTTCAGGCTGAACACTGGTTTTCCATTAGCACATATCTTGCTTTCTTAAATGAGTGAATATGTTTTCACTTAGATACAGAATAATATGTTTATAAAAAAAAACCATCTTGATGATAAGTGAAATTTGCTTTACAACACCTGATTGGTTCAAAATGGGAATTCCTACATAAATTATTTTTCCATTTGGATTTAAAGCATACAGACATTTGGTTAGTAAACTTCAAGTTCAACTTAAATTTCATCTAACAAAGACTTAAATTGTGTTAGTGAAACCTAGTCCAAGATCTTTTTAAGTCAAGATATTCCAATAAATCATCAGCAGGTATTGAACAAAAAATACCATTGCACCAGAATGGAATGCCTACCTATCTGACTTCTGATAAGAATTATGTATAACTCTTAGTACAATTAGGGGAACAGTGAGTATTAATTTGTAGGCATTTCTCAATTGTAGGTGTTCTATGTGGTAATTCAGTTCTACAGTCCGTTTCCGAAAGCAGTGAAAATTGAGAGGCTGATGGGCACCTCACTGATCTGGGACACATGGCAGATGTATGCAGAAGACTGCATGACCTACTTCTCTGTTTCAAATGATGGCCCTCTTCCTACCCCAGCATCTGTCAACTGTCTCAAGTTCCCTAGGTAGTACATATCCTTAAAATTGATAATGATTCCTATCCTTGCTTTTTATAACAACATTCCCCCTATGGGTTTAAGGACATAGGATAGGCTCATTGTACCATCCCATATGTATACAGTATTCCCCTGCAGGCTCATGGACATAGGATAGGCCCATTGTACCATCCCATATGTATACAGTATTCCCCTGTGGGTTCAAGGACATAGGATAGGCCTATTGTACCATCCCATATGTATACAGTATTCCCCTGTGGGTTCAAGGACATAGGATAGGCTACTTTGTACCATCCCATATGTATATAGTATTACCCTGCAGGCTCATGGACATAGGATGGCCCATTGTACCATCCCATATGTATACAGTATTCCCCTGCAGACTCAAGGACATAGGATGGCCCATTGTACCATCCCATATGTATACAGTATTACCTTGTGGGTTCAAGGACATAGGATGGTCCCAATGCACCATCTCATTGTCATAAAAGGTGATTACTGGAGACAGGAGTTTGGCACAGTGGTTAGCATGCTAAACTGATGGGGATCAAATCCTACCATCAGATCAGCCTGGTTCACTATTATTGTGTGATCTTGGATTAGATACCTTACTCCATTAAAAAAATTACCCAGACCAAATAGTTTTCATGTAGTAGTATGATGAAGCTATATTATTATATGGTAAAAGATAATAGATAAATTTCTTTCTCAAATCCATTACAAAACTTGGAAGAGCTGCAAGACCAAAATATTTAGAATTGTCAATAATTTAAATTTTTGACATGGCTAACACCTGACTTATTTTTTTTTATAAAAGTCAGATGTCAGACTGACAAAGGTAATTAACAAAATAACCTATTACAGTTTACATGTCAATTCTGATTTTTTGGCTGAAATATAAGCAGTGAGCAAGATAAAAATAATAGGAAGAAAAGAAAGTTATGAAGAGGATAAGAGATGGATATTAATATATAAATTTTAAATAGTAACATTGCTACAACTGTATGAAGCTGTGGTAGGTGACCAGGCTGTGTGTAGCTTGTCAGTTTATGCTGGCTTGTTGTCGAGTTTGAAATTTGAGCTAGAAAGATTATTGAAGTTTTTAATTTGAACAGTGTCATTGTTAAGTGATCCATGTATAAGTATTTGTATGATCAGTATTTAAGATTTTGATTTATATCAAAGCAGTCATTGCTGAAAAAGTATTTTGGATTGATGGCTTATAGTTTAGAGATCTGATCTATCATAAATTCCTCATTAAATTAAAGCAAACTCTTATCTTTATAGCAGTGATACATTATATGCTATTATTGCATTGCTTTTTTCTTTATTTGATGCTGGACCCTAGTCCTAGGACATTATTTAACCTTCAGTTAGTATTTGGAGGCATAGAACAATAAAACATAAACCCAGTCTGATACCTTGGTGCACTTTTGATAATCAAAATATTTTACTTTATTTCCATGGACTCCATGCACGTATACATTTGCTTCATTTGTGCTTAAGACTTTATCAGTTCAATTGTATTTGATTTCCTACTGTCATATTGTATCCTTTGTTGTATTTGTTTATTTATCCAAAGTCCTTGCATTATTTTCATGTATGTTTCCATCGATTTTGATTACATTGTTAGTGAAGCAGTTCTCCTTGTTTCATCCTTTAATATGTATTTACTGTATTTGTTGGGACACCATAAATTAATTTCTAAAGTAATTTTTATGTACACTGTATGTTCTGGGATATATTTTAGAGTCATAAGTTGTGGGACACTAGTTGAATCATTTGAAAAATTTATGTCAGAAAATGCACTCCAACTGAAATTTTATTTTAAA
>QKMX01051964.1:0-10086 GCA_003401595.1 Venustaconcha ellipsiformis
GATGTAACAAAAGATAAATTTATTGAATTATATAATCAAGCAACTAAGATAAATGAAATTTCTTTTCATTCTATAAACTAGCGCATGATCCAGTTAAAATGTTTCGTTGTTGTCTCGACACATTTCTGTAGACGAATTTTATAGAGCGTATAAAAATTAAATAGTTGACAAACATTAACAAAAACTTGAATTACTAAAGAATTTTATTAAAAGACGAGCTGCTTTTAAGACAAAAGTGTAAGAGGCACGTCAAAGTGCAGTAGAAGATATCATCAAACTTTTTAAACCTGTTACCGAAGCAGTACTCGGTAAGGAACCATAAATAGCAGCATTATCTCCAGAAGAACTAAAACTGTACAAGAAAAAGGTTTGTTAGGTTTCCTAGGAGAAAGATCGAAAGAGAAACTAACGATATTGTAGAGGAACTTGTTACAAACATTGATGATCCTTCTGCACGACAGGCTGAATTTAACAGTTTAATAAACAACCCCTTGAGCTGCAACATGCAAAATTAACGATTAATCCAGCCTAGTGAAGAAGGTTAATAGAAAATATGTCAGAGCAAACTACGGAATTAGCTTAGAAACAAACAAAAAAAAATAGTAACTGAAGCTATTGTTGAAATGATGCCTATAAAAGCAAATAAGATTTTATAGAACAAAATGCACGTGATAAAATAGCATACGAAGAATATAATAATTTTACTGGTTGACATAATATCGAAGACACTAACAAAATTCAAGATTAGTTAGAGTGAAAAAAAATTAACAAAAAATGAGAAAATTATGAGAATTTGATTATATACAGATGAAACAATAAATTATTTAATAGAAAATGAAGACTTTTAAGAGCGTATGATATAAGAAAAGGAATCATTCCTGCAATAATACTTAAAACAGCGCACCAGTATCGAAGTAAACCAGAAGGTTATGGTAAAGGTTTGACTTTTAAAAGACTACTTAATGAGTACAAAAGAGAATGAGATAGAAGATAACCAAAAAGAAACCACTGGATTAGGCGTTAAAATCTTTACATCAAACGCCGAACTGTTTGACAGTCTTATATTATTAATAACATCAGAAAAAGCTGAAAACGAATATTAGATAATCTTTGATCGAGCAGATCACTGACATCAGATGAGTAAGTAATTTACATAGCTATCTTATCTAACAACTGTGATATAATGTCAACAACATTATTGCTCGACTCGTCGCAAAGAAAGAGCTACAGCTCAAACTTTTCTGTCTACTATAATCCGCCAATAATATTTGATTCGAATGAACAGTACGAAATCGGATTAATTTCTGCTACAGTATCTCATTCTATCGGAAATGCAGAATTAAAGGTCAATGATGATTTTACATCTAATTCTGGTGCTTGGGTATCAGTTAGAATACCACGGATGACGTATAATGTAACTGATCTAAAAAAACCGATAAGAAAGCTGATAACAAAATACACCTACGCAGACAATTTTGAATTAACTCTAAACTTTAACACGCTACGAGCCATAATCACATTAAAATCAATTTGATAATCGATTTTTACCATCCACTAGTATCGTATGATTATTAGGTTTTAAAAACCAAGAAGACGTCAGTGTTGCAGAACAAAGTATATCGAATGATAGAGATTTACCATTTAATATAACAGAAGTTAATGCAATGTTAATTAATTGCTCTAATGAACAGGTTCGTATTCAGCTTTAGGAAGTCAAGGTCAAACAATATATAGTTTTTTTCACCAGATGTAACGCCTGGTTCACTGATGCAAATTATTCCTAGACAAATAATATACTATCCGATTACTCCTGAAAATCAAATAACCAGCATAACAATGTAGCTAACAGATCAATCAGGACAACAAATAGATCTTAACAATGAAATTGTCACGTATTATTTACACCTACGCGCGATCACTTCATGATTGTAAGCGTAAGGTTTGTAAACCTTATTTAATAACAAAGATGAGACAAAAACAAGTTTATAGAAGAAAAATTATAGATGGAGTTTTTGGAAATATATTACAAAATTAGCTGAAAACATCACAGGAATTGCGCATAAAGCAGCACCAATTGTACTTGACTCAGATAAAGCTACTGCCAGCACTGCTGGCACTGCAGTAGGACAACAAATCGCTGATAAATTAAAGGCAGCCCGCCATCAGCATTTGAATAAAACAAGCAATATCAGATCTTGCACCAACAAAAGAAACAAACGAGCTATGATAGCTACAACAAAAACATGTCACCACGTGGTGAGGAGGTAATGCACAAACTTATAAAGAAAGCATGACAAATAACGCCTGCTACTTTTTAGTTAATTAAATTTTGTGTGCCACACAATTTTGTGTGAAGTATAGAATAAATAATGTCAGTTAAAAATTATCTTGATCTTGCCAAAGAACATGATACCGACGACGCAGACAGAATTCGAATATATCGAGTATCTCGACGAAAACTCAAATAAAGCTGGCGATGAGATGAAGATGAAGAGATGAAGCCGTGTTTTTGTTGCCGCACGAGGCGGTCTTAGAAGTGCGTTGTCAATTACTAACTATAAAAGGCAGCAATATTTTAGATGGCGATGAAAGTTCACTTCTCAATAACGGCTGGAGCTTGTTTGAAAGTGCACGGTACCAACTGACCAATCAAACTGTGGAAGATATTTCAATTCACTTGCCTATAGCGAGTAGAATACTAATATCGTCTCGTTAAATTTAATGTGGTTTAAAGGTATCAGATTTGGGACAGCTTTTTCAAGTGAATTCCACACTGGTGCTGGTAATCTTGCTCCAGATAACAATAATATAATCGCCAATCCCACTAATAATGCAGCTGATGATATTGAAAACGAAAAAAGATTAGCTGCCACAAGATTACACAGCAGTATATAACGCGGGTTATGCCAAACGAATAGCGTTTGCCGCAGAATTTCGCCAAATAACAATGATGCGTCCATTAAGTACAATATTCGGATTTTGCCGTGAATATAAAAAAGATTTTCTCGGGATAAAATATACACTTAGTTTAGAAAGAGCTTATAAAAACAATTGTATAATGTAAGCCGCTAGATTAGGTGAGAAACAGATTGCTATTACTAGATTAACACTGTGGTCTGTAGCTAGAACGATGAAACTAGAGTCATTATTGACAGCTTGCACGAACAAATATATTTCCAGCAAAACAAAATTTATCAAACAGCAATTCCTAACGCAGATGATTACACCTGGCGTGTTAAAGCTACGTCAAGCGATCAATTACCTCGACATTTGTTCGTTGTATTTCAACGACAGGCACGTCGTAATGATCAAGAAATGAATAACTCTGTATTTGATAACCCAGACGTCAAATGTATCTTTGTTAGAGTAAATTCTAGACAATATCCTGAAAGTGCAATCGAATGAAATTTTGCTGATGATGAAACAAAAAACATATCTCGGCCGTACATGTACCTTATGGAGGCTATGCAAAAATATCAGGACGCAGACAGTGGGTCACATATATCAGTAGAAGAATTTCGATCAGTGTATTCTATCTTTCATTTTGACATATTAAAACATTCCGAACGAGGTACTGGATCGACTGTTGATATTGAGGTCACGTGGACACTTGGCGTACTGCCAGCTGAAGAACATAACTTACAAGCACTATTTGTCAGTGATAGATTATTGGCAATTGATGCAACCAAGGGAAGGATGACTGTTCAAGTGTAAGTATTTACGCCAAACAAGCATAAATAAAAACAGAATACTAAACCTGAGAAATATACCTAACGTTCTGTTAAATTAAAAAATTATCATCAGCAGTTGCGAAACGTAATTCTATCTCTCTAATGATATCCCCAGAGACTAACAAAGTCGCCGCAGTGAAAATAATTTTGACGCAACACCACATCAATAAACTTGATCGGGGACAAACTTTTGTTCTCAAACCGTCTGCTGCACAAATAACAGCAATGGCAAAACACGGCGGATTTTTGAGCAACATTTTCCGTAATTGTTAGCGTAATACCAAATATTTTAACTGTACTAGGAACACTTTGACCAGCAGCAGAGTCAGGGGCAGTATCTGGAGCAGCTTAAAAGTCTGTATCAGGCGATGGAATCAAACAACTTTATCGTTAGTTTTATGCAACAATAAATAATATAATGCCAGCTAAAAAAAAGCACAAGCGTTAAAATCTAAAATAAAGAAAATGATGACGAAGTGTCCTTTGAGCGCCAAGAAAAACAACGGGGTTAGCAGACAGTCTAATTCTAAGTCTTTTAAGGATAGGACGTAGAATAATTCTACCAGGCAGTATACGCCATTTAGTAATTTTGATATAATTAAAAAATTGAATGCCATTGTCGGATTTCCTGGAGTGTATTCTAAAGACGAATTAGATAATCATCATCAGGTGGTTTGTGTATTGTAAATATACAAAACTTTGAATGACTGGCACTCACTGGGAAGCTGTCTATGATAATTATTTGGATTCGTTCATACTTCCTCCAATTGATCTTGTAAAAGATATATTTTTTAAAAATTTAAAAAATAAATTACTCGTCTAATTAACTACAGCCGATTGGAGCATCCGTCTGTGGTTATTATTTATTGTGTTTATTTGACAGATGTCCAAGGGTGAAAGTTTATTTTGCAATTTGACAAGCAACCTTCTCATGCAAATGAAGATATTGAAGTTAATTTTAACAAAATTTACAAATGGAAAAATGTCAACATACTGTCTTAAATGTAAAAATATGACAGAGAATAAGGGTGAGACAACGAAGAAAAAAATAAAAATAATAGAACAATGTTAGAAAGCATTAGCGCTATTTGTGTTAGAAAAATGTATGTTTCTGAAATCGACAACTGGAGCTGAATTTTTTCAGTATATTATTAATCAACAAAGGTAAATTATTTTTGTGGGTCAACCCTCGAGCAAAATTATATTGATTTTTTTGGATTTTCTGATAAAAATGAATGTTTATTACACTAAAAGTTAACAAAAATAGCGTCTTAATGTTGCTCATAATTGTCTTACCAAAACTGAGCTAGAAAATATAGTTATTCGTCATGTCGAAAAATGATTCTGTCAAAGGATGATTGTGATGTTGCCATATTTCATATTCTATCTGCAACTCTCTTGATACTTGCCTAATTTATCTTAATATATCTTGCCGCAGAATTATTTGATTTAAATTTGATTTCCTGCTTTGTTTCAAGATTGATAGGTTTTTAACTTTACTAAAATTATAATTATCTGTGTTTCCTAGACTGTTATTTTCTTGTTGAGTGAGAAGTTCGAGGTTTTCTAGACGATTATCTGTTTTGATTTGGTTGACGTGGTATATTACCAAATCATTGGATTTAGGTCCGTTAAACATTTCGTAAACAAAAGCATTTGATAAATAATTAACCTGATCAGTTAGTGTTCCTCGAACCTGTATTCTAAGATAGCAGTCATTATGTATTTTTCCTAATACTGTTTTCGTTTGGATACATCGTATAATTCCTTTATCATTCGCACCGTAAAGATCAACACAGGATGAGGTTGAAATTTATCTTGCAAAGACAAGTTTTCAATGTTATTTTCACTAACCGCGTCGTTGACATGATATACTTATTGTCCTGGAATGTTATCACAAAACAATGTGCAAATGTGTGTAAATAAAATTTTTCGACTCTCTTAGCGTTATCATCTTTAACAATAATCATTATTCCAGCTGGTGTTGCATTATCAAACGGTTGTTCGTATTCGACGTGAATTACTGACCCTAACATATTTCCCGCATACAAGTTATACTCGGGATGAACATAATAGTGTTCATGCTCGCTTGCTCTTATCAGATTTTGTTTC
Organism: Venustaconcha ellipsiformis; assembly: GCA_003401595.1. Taxonomy (NCBI): domain Eukaryota; kingdom Metazoa; phylum Mollusca; class Bivalvia; order Unionida; family Unionidae; genus Venustaconcha; species Venustaconcha ellipsiformis. The sequence continues at coordinate 5,844 of QKMX01051964.1, forward strand.
AGTATACTATAAGCATTTATATATCTCTAATTGGTTCTTAACTAGCGCATGCGCATTGTGTGATGAGATATTGATCGAATAATTAATTAGATATACTATTACATTATATAACAATGCTGAAGTTCTGTGATAAAGCCAAAAAGGGTTTTATAGGAGAACCTTCAAAAATAGTCAAAGCTTTTGCAGGATTTGACAACGGTATCGGTTTGATAATCAAAATATTTTAGCAAATTTTAACTCTACAAATTTGCTTCATCTTCTGCATCCGACTGTAGCGCCAGAACTTGAAGTGCATAAAAGTATCAACCTAATAGTACAGTATGATACTATTTTATCAAAGTTACATGGTCCTCAAAAAGATATACTTGATATAATATTTGAAAATGTAGATTTCACTAACAAGATTAACTAACCATGTTTAACAGCTAAATCACGTAAAATATTAGCTGGAACAAATATTTCATCAGTCGCCCATGAAATACATCAGGAAATAAATAAAACAATCAGAGGAATTTACTGCATCAGGATCAGGTTGGAAATTTGAAATGATAAATGAAGATTTATTTCACACAGCAAACTATAACGTACTTTGAGGTAGTTCTTACGTTGATCTTCCTCCAAAAATTAAAGACAAAATATATTGAATAAATGTAAAGAACATTGATAACAGATGTTTCCAGTGGGTTATTCTTTCCGCGATGTTTGTAGCAGGAAAACACGCTGATCGCGTTGACAAGTATTATAGTCTCGTATCAAAATCAAATACCAAAGTTTGAAAAGCAAAATAATATTTCAGTAAATATACTTGGTCATGACGAGAGTAAAAATGTTTATCTAAGTTATGTTTCAGAAAATGCTTCGCAGTCGACAATAAACCTGCTGTTTTGGATTTTAAAAGAAACTTAAACAGCCTTGTTAGCAGACAAAATAATAAAAATAAAAATGAGAAATATTTCTGCTACCGTTGTTTACAAGGTGTTTCTAAAGACGAAAAACTTCAAGAGAATCATAAATACTGTGTTTATGTTCAAAGAATGACAATGCTAGAAAAAAAGAAAAATTATTAAAATTTAAAAATTATTATCATAGATTAAATATTCCGTTCTTATTTACACTGATTTCGATTGTCTACTTGTCCCTGTGGCAGGCACAGCAAAGTATCCAAATAAGCCATGCGCTAGAAAAGTTAAACATATTCCCTGTGGAGTAGCTTATAAAATAGTTTGTTGCGCGAACGATGGTTTTTCAAGTCTCACAAAATTGTACAGAGGCAAAATTCCTGCCGTGTTGTAACTAAAAACGTTAATAGACGATGTCAATAAATTTTCAACCGATTATCTAAAAAATCTCTAATAATAATAACATCCAAACAACAACTTGATTTTGATGAGGCAGTTAATTATCATATCAGTGAGAAACTTATACCTGAGCAAAGTTCAGGGGAGAAAGCGCGCGATCACTTTCATGTAACCGGCTAATATCGCCGAGTAGCACATAATAATTGCAATCTTAAATTTCATGCGCCAGATATTATTCCTTTCGTATTATATAATTTTCGTGGTTATTATAGTCATAACATTGTTGAAGCATTTGGCGATGACGAAATTAAATCTAAACTAAAATTAGATAATATAATATATTGTATTCCAAACAATTTTAAAACGTATAGGCCAGTCACGCTTGAAAAATTATGTTTCATCGACAGTTTGCAATTTATGGCAGCGCCATTAGATGAGCATATTAAAGGTTGTAGAATTTTTAAAAAAATTATACAGTTGCTTTGGTGAAGACTAGATATCTCTGACATAAAAGGTGTCTTTCCGTATGAGTATCTCGACGACTAGAGCAGAATTGATGAATCGTATCTTCCTAACAAAGATAAAGTTTACTCTAAGTTAAAAAATGAAAATATTGCATACGACAATTACAAATATGCACAAGATATTTGGAATAAATTTGGTTGTAAGACACTTGGTGATTATCATTTTTTAATGTATTATTATTAGCAGATGTTTCCGAGAGTTTTCTTAAAGTTAGTCATGAAAATTAATTATTAGATCCATGTTGGTATTACTCTGCGCCAGGATTGTCATAGGATGCTCTGCTAAAAATAAGCATGATATAATTGGATCTCTTAATTGATGTTGATAAGTATAATTTTATTGAAAAAGGAATTTGCGGCGAAATTAGCTTTACATTAAAAAATATGCGGTAGCTAACAAGCTAACAATAAATACTTAAAAATGACGATAGAAATTTACCGTCAAATTATATTATTTATCTTTTCACTAATAATTTGTATAGTTATGCTATGTCAGAGACAATACCGTGCAGTGATTTTCATTGGATAACTCCAGATCAATCTCTTAAAGAAACTGAAAAATATTTACCAGAAAATGTCAGTTATTTTGTTGAAGTTGATCTTATTTATCCTAAACAGCATGCAATGACAACAGCAAAAAATTCGATATTAATTAACTAGTTCCATATTTGTTAAATAAAATAAATTACGTGATACATTAAAACAATTTAAAACAAGCAGTAGATGGTGGACTAATTCTGAAAAACGTTCATTGCGAGTTAAAATTTAATCAATCACGGTGGATGGCAGATTATATTGATTTAAATACCAAACGTCGTACTATTGCTATGACCGACATTGGAATAAACTTTTTCAAGTTGATCAAAAATTCCGTTTTCGGTAAGACGATGGAAAATATCAGAAAGCTATTCAATATTGAAATTGTAAATGATGTAAATCGCAGAGATCAATTAGTTAACGATGACGGTTTTGACAGTATTAATTTGTTTAATGAAAATCTTGTTTCAATCAAGCGAGAAAACAAATTTAAAGTTAAATAAACATCTTTATGTTAGTGCAGTTGTACTTGACATATCAAAGTGGCTACTGAACGACTTTTGCTATAATTGTACCAAAAAGCATTGGTCAGATTCGGATTTGTTATTTACTGACACATATTCACTTGTTTATAACATAAAATGTGAGGATGTTTACCATTATATTTATAACAATTAAATTTTGTTTTTGATTTATTGGAGTATCCAGAAGGAAGTGGATTTCATGATGATGCAAATAATAAAGTCATCGACAAGATGAAAAATGAATTTATGTTTGAGCCAGTTAGGAAATTTGTTGGACTAAGAATTAAAATGTATGCTTAATTTTAGATGACGATAAACTGAAAAAAAAAATAAAATTATCCCTCGCGTATATGTGAAAATAAATGTATGAAATTTAATGATTTTAATGCAGCGCTAAAAACCTGGACTAAATTTATTAAAATAAATTTCATCAGAATAAATCATCACAAACTTAAGACAGATGCATTTATAAAACGTGGACTAAGTAATTTTGATGATAGTAGATATCGCGACTAAAATTATACTTTAGGTATTGGACACTACGCAATTTTGTCTAAACTTTATAAACAATGTTCGAAAATTTAACATTAGCCGATGGACTAAGAGCAAAATTAAAAAATTAATGGTTAATGACCAGCAATTATCAGTTGAATTTAACAATAAAATTTCAGGTATTTGTTTTAGTAAATGTGATAAAATAAAACTCTCGCACAGCAAATATTTTGCTTATCTTGAAAAGTTGAGAGATGAGAATATGCTGAAATATGATAATCTTCATGATCCGATCAGTGAAGAAAAATACAAAAGAGTAAATATTGACCTCAACCAGTCGAAGGTTTGTGCAAAAGGTGGTAAGTATATTCTCACCAGGAGAGCAATAAAATATTTATTTGAATGTCATTGAAAAGTAAGCTGCAAAAATTAAAATTTCTTTTGTATAAACCCGATAATGAATTATTCCTGATAACTACTGTCAATAGTTTAATAACAGGTAAAGATTTTTTTAAAAAATAAAAAGGGCTTACCTGCTCACGTACAGATCCAATTGCAGAATGACCACGAAGAAAAATTCTAGCTTGCTTTTATAGAGTTATTCTGGAAATTTTGTGAAGAGTCATTCTGGAAATTCCGCGATCTTTTACCTGGCAGAGTTATACATGTTCTAGAATGCTCTGGACATTCCATGATGAATCATTCTGGGATTACGTGATGAATCATTCTGGAAATACGTGTAGGTATTAAAGTAGTAATAGAAAATGAGTCATTTCTAGATCAGAGACACCTTACCAAGACAAAACATATTTTGTCAAACTTATGTTTTGGAAGGGGAAGGAGTCTCTGTGCTAGAAACCTCATTATA
>QKMX01051966.1:0-12977 GCA_003401595.1 Venustaconcha ellipsiformis
AGAGAGAGAGAGAGAGAGAGAGAGAGAGAGAGATGGAAGATATTTACATAGTGCATTACCGTATCAGAATAACCTAATATGCTGTTCAGAGCTCCAATGAATATACGGTTCAGATATCCAATGAATATTTGCATGAGGCTGGTGATATACAAGGTGAAGCTGATTGTAATGTTTTCCTGGAAGTCTGCACATAGGCTGGGGTAGCCAAGGTGGTATTTAATCTCAAATTCACGTTTTATAACTTGCTGTCGCATTTCTTCTGGCATCAAAGCTGCAAGTTTTCCTGAGTGGCAAATACAAATATTACCACAATATATGCGTGACAGTATGATCTTTCAATCAAACATGAGAAAAAACTTTGAACTGAAATTATCACTGTTCTAATGACTCCAAATAAAACAGCTGTACAGCTTAAGTGTGACAAGATGAAGATAAAATGTTATATATATATCACCAATACTAGTTGGTTTCTTTATTGCTCAAAGTACAAGGTATCCACAAAGTTTTGTCAAGGACCGTTATTGTATAAAAACCATCTATCTTTGACTCACAATTACCTTATTTTTTTACTCCAGGGTACTAGCCCTCCACAAACATTGACCAATGTGAATGGTCTAAGACTGAATATATTATGAAAAACAATTTTCCTTATGGGAGTCACTATCACAATTGCCTTAGAAATATGTGAACTTTGTACTACAGAATCAATATCCCTTTTCTTGCATAAACTGTAATCAACTAACAAACGCCAATGGAAGCAATTGATCAATAACTGCAATATAGTTGTGAAGAAACCATATCTCATTCTTCCGTCACACTGGCCGTTATGTTTTACTCACAAACTCTAAATTGATAGGTTTGCACCTTGATACAAGTGCAAACCATCCACAAAATTTAGTCCGGGGCTACTGTGTAGAAATTATTTTTTCTTTCAAACAGTACCCTGAACCTTCGACCTTTTCACCAAACATTTAAAGACATCTTGCATAGGCTGTGTGCAAGATATCCAAAAAGATGGTACTATGTCTTTGATGACTACCAGAAAACCAGTTTTGGTCTTTTGGTCGCACCGACCTTAATTATATTGTTTTAAACTAAACATATATATATTTTTTCATACCTCTGACGCAAGCCATTTACAAAGTTTGGTACAAGTGAACGGTGGAAGATTCAAGTAATGGTGTAGAAAATGAACTGGGTGCAGAATAATATATAGATGGACAATGGCAGAATTTATATTTTGATTATGGAAAATCATTACTGAATGTCTGGTCGTTTGATATTTCCTATCAATAAAGGATTATATTAAGTATTCGTTATCTCACTATTCAATTGTTTAACATGTGCTGTATATTTTTTTTGTTTTTTAGTTTTATGGGGGGGGGGTTGGTATGTTGTTATGGATTTAATGCCATATTTGAGCACAAGATACGTTATGTATGGTGGTGAGATATCAGTGACTTGTAAATGTGAACGCCTTAGATCACTCGGCCACCCGGGGCCTTTTTACTGTATGAAAGAATATTCAACGTTTAACATCACAACATATGTACATGGTACCTCTTCTACACATAATTATTTTAGGACAGCGTGCATTTCCCATTGACTAGATGATTGTATTCTTGACTGAGAATTTATGCCTATGCAATGCGGCACTTTTACCGTGAGCTGAGATGTCATGGTGAAATATGATGTACTAAATCAATTATTATGTAATATGGTGTGAATGATAATATGTGCTAAGAATATTAAAATAAAAAGCAATCGAAACAACTGCACAACCTATGATTTTAGAAATGTTGGGAGCATATCGTGTATGTGCTATGAATATATAAAATAACGTTATATGAGAAATATGCCTTTAGTTTTATGTTCTAGTTTCGATCTTGCTAATTAAAAGTTTGACCATAGGGAGAATATTTGTTGAATAGTGTCATAGGTTTCTAAATTTATTTTACTGAAACATTTCCTTTTGGGTAGAGTTCTGGTGAATCAACATGTATTTTGTATAAATACTGATGCCAAAGTCTGCGATTTGTACGATATTAAGGAGTTGAAAGAAAATGTAACTAGTTATGCTTATTTTTTACCTTCTTAAAACTTGCATTGCCAGCAAATATATTAATTAGATTAAATTAATGAAGATGAAAAAGCATTGCATTAACAATCTGATTTAATTCAACATGAAGCTTTTAAGAGTTTCATTTTGCCATCCGTAACGCTATGATGTATATGATTTTGGGGCAATTCTTTGCTTGGGTAATTCCATTAATCGTCGCTAATCGAGATATTGGATGTTAATACACAACAAAATAATTCATAGATTAACAAATGTTGAACTTAAAGTAAATCAAATATGAGATGAAAATGAATAAACCAAAATTGCCAGCACAACAACCAAAGTGTAAGACAGCTGTTGTTTCCCATGAAAAACATGCAGTCCAATCATCTAGTTCCTATACTCATTCACATATACAATACCTATGATCATAAAGATGATAGTTATTAACGTGAAAATCATTCCACTGAATAAACAAATGTATTCAAATTTTCTAAAGGAAGAAAAAAATGCCTTCTGTGTAAGCATGTATGTACATAGCATAAATAAATCTATGTGATCATGGGCTAAAGATAAATCCACTCGCTATGTTATATAATGCTAAAAAATGAGCATGTGCACAACATGTAAAAAGTTTGTGTGGGCAAGAACCTAATCTAAATCATTGAAAGCACAATGTCCTTATTTGTATACTCATAGTACTAAAAGTGATCTATACATGCATCTACTTCAAAGAGGCAAGAGTCAACAGGAACAACAAAATTTAACTAAAGTATGCTTTCCATGAAATATGGGTAACAGTAACCTACTTATGATGAGTAGTACTCATCAAGATGCATCCCATAACCATGTTTCATGATTCCAGGTATAACATAATGTATGTAGTGAGTAAAACATGCCGTCATAGGCATTATGCCAAACCCTAAAACATTCAATTTTAATGCAGGTGATAGTGACTGTTTGTTTGATCGGTAAGATACTAACAGATATGCATGCAATCGTCAAATTTGCTGTATATAGCTTTAGTAGAGCTTTTAGAATGAATTTTCACAAAACGTGAAGCATTCAATATGTTTTACAGTGAACTACTATTGTCATGCGGATTTAGTGTTCATTAAGGTTCATGATTGCTGGCATAATAGAATGCATACAGTGTCATAACAACCTGAGGATAATGCACAAACCTAACCAATAGAGTGCAGCTAACTGTAAATGTACAAAGGTTTTCCCCTGGCCTCTCCTCATTGCAAATTCCTCTAAACATTTGCCTGGCATCAAATATGCAATAACAGTTAGGCAATCTACTTGTGATACATGTGTAGACCGAGTTACAGTGAAACTATACATGTATCCATGCCTTTTAACGTGTGGATTCTAGCACAACGTATAGTACGATAGAAGAAAATGTTATACATATACTTCAACCTTGGTATTTATGTATAGTTTTAAGTCATTCTTCAATATAATGGAGCATTAGAGCAATAACATTTCAACATATTGATAAATGTTACATTGAAGGATATAGCTATTTGAAAATATATTTTACCTCAAAATCTTGAATTATAAACTATCTACTGTTATTTGCTCTGGAGTAGAAGACATTATTATATAAAATAGTAACTGGCAATTATTCCATACATTTAAATAAAAAATCATTATTTACCAAGCATCATAGAAGTAAACCAGAAACAAATATCAGCAGCATGGTAATGATAGCAAGTATTGCAAAAGCACTGCATGAGGATTAAATGATTGATTTTTTTTTTAAATCTGATGCGTATTTCCTATACCACTCGTATCAAAGAATTATGTTTCATAAGTCAACAAGATTGGCAAAATCTTTTAAACATAAATTAAATGTCTTGAACAACTAGACAAGTGGATAGTATTAGTGAAACAATATTTCATAACAGTTATGTTTTAATTGGTGATGTTAACAATAATATGGTTTTACCAGTAATTTCTGCTTGTAAGGCCTCAAATTGAGACTTGAGATCTGCAGAGCACCTTTCCTGTAAACTGCTTCGAAGTCTTTTGTCAACATGTTCATTCAACTCCTGAATTAAAGGTACGATTGCTTTAAAAAAATTGACATATTATGCTGTAAAGATTTATCTAGCTTTATCATCTTTTTGTTCCTTGCGCAGACCATAGGATACAGTTTAAGAAACTGGGATGCTGCTTACGTTAAACAACAATTTGACGGAGATTTTTGTCACAATTTGTTATATGATTACTCTTTGCATAATATAGAAATACGTAAATACACATAAAAGTAAATAATCTGACAGCTGAGCACATTTACACTTGAACAATTGTTATATTGATTCCATATCCCTCTATGAGTAATATTCGTCATAAGCATTGGTTGTAACTAAAGGAAGGTGTCTGAATGTTTGAAGTTGCAGAACACATGAAATGTATGCAGTCTTTTCATACTTAATGTAGATCAAACAAATCAAAAATAAAAAATCACAAGAACCTGCTTATATAACAGATTGTTCAACACAGTCAATTGCATATATTACTACGATTGTACATTTCATTTGGTGTTTATTAACTGGCCAAAAATTAATTTTCTTCAACATGGTAATATGCATATGATTGCATGCTTTCTACATTGTTCCGTTATCTATCCGTAGACAAACTCTTGAAAAATTCTTTCAAAATTTTGAAAGGTATGATTGAAATGTTTCACTAATAAAGAATTATTTCAAAGTCAAGAATAAACGCAAGATAAAATTGGATTCTACTCTAGATTACCCAGTCGCAATATGGAAAGAATTGTTATGCTTACGCTAATCATTACATAATTTTAGATGCACTGGTCGCATAGTTACTGTTGTTAAAATCAGAGATGTTGTCAGGATTTTTTCTAAAGTGGGATCCCACCTTATCATTATAACAAATGGGGGAAGATTGTCATGATTCATAATTTACCGAACATGTAGATATCCATCTCTCTTTCTTCTTGCTACACTCTGTTAGGGCGTTACTGAAATCAACCTATTCATTGGATGATTCCAATAGTTACATAAGCATCAATCTGTTGATTATTTCTAACCTAAATCAGTTCCTTTTCTTGATATGAAAAGTAAGATGTAAAAGTTCACGCATGTGCAAATGAGAGTAAATGACGTCAGTATCACACTCCCTCTCGGACACATTTTTCTAGCATAAGGAATTAGTGTTATCTCCAACTATCGCGCTACATTAACCTCAATCAGCATCCTTTGGAAATGACAATTTGGTAATTTTCAAATTTTGTACTGCGCTTTGTGCATTTTTAGATCACTCACTTTTAACTGCTATGTATGATATCCCATGCACCAGAGCTTTTCAGGTGCACAGACTCGTACAATTTTGTGTTAACCTGTGCTTTTTCATCATCTCTGTAGAATGGATAATAATTATTCATGGCTGGTCCTCATGCGTGGCTAACGATTTTTAAAAGACGCATGTATTAAGCTACTTATTAAAGAACATATCATTTAGCTTTAGATTTAAGTACCTCCACTAATGCTCTCCTGATTAATTCGTTCCAGAAAATACCGAATTATGAAAACATTTCCGAACATTTTGAGCAATAACAATACTTTTCAAAGTAACTGCTGTGGAAGTCATATTAGATGAAAGGTCAATACGATTTTTATGTAGGACCAAAGAAGCATCTTTAGAAGTGTTTTGATTAAAGCCCCTTATAGAGTAACAATAACATTTTCACCATAGGCACGATTTCTCACAATTACCAACATTAAGAAATCTTCTAGCAAAAACTCTATGCTTATGATTAACAATAAAAACAAGCTTTTCACTCTTCCATAATGATTATATTGGATATCAGATTAGTATCCGTTTTGTTTAAAAGGATGTTGGCATTAAAATAAATAATTTTCTCATGAAAATCCCATTTCGATATGACTTTCCATTTAGGAGTAGGAGTAATGACAAGTAGTAAAAAGATCTTTAAGCTGGTTGCCATGATTGTTTACACAAAATCAGATCGGCACCATTTTTATTCAGAACCTATTTGACGTCATAAGTCGTTTAATAAAAACACCTTGTTGAACTGACCATCTATTACGGAGTAGCAGTAAGAAGATTTTCGAGAAGGCCAATGTGACAGCCATATATAAAATATGAATTATGCATAGTTTTTATTCAGGATCAACTACACATCAGAAGAATTCTTTAAGTGAAAATCCCATGTGATAACACAATACTGAAATTGTAGGACAGCAGCTGTGACAGCAATATTTAATGTCTGAGCATCAAGCAGCCCCAGCTTCACACGGGAATAACGAATAAGTTTTCTGGTTAAAATTATGTTCAGTATGACGTCCTATTGAGGAGTAGTAATGATAAGATTTTCAACATGGCTGAATTGGCGGCCATACTTTCTGTCTGAACAGTGCTATTTTCATTTACAAACAACTTGACCATGGGATGCATGTGTGTATAAAATGTATGCCATCCTCCACATATTTTAGCACAAAGAGCAATAACAAATCCCTACTAATGGAAAACTGGATATAGAAAAACGGATAATGCTATCTCTTCAAATATGGCCAATAGAGCTAACAATTACATTATGTATTTACCAAGTTTATTTTTTATCTCAAACTAGAGTAATATTATTTGAATTTTCTCTGTCAGGTACTTTTTATACTATGTCAATCTTTTCCCTGTCAATGTTCTTCAAACATACTATACTAATATTACTAAAGGTAATGTTTTAAGTCTCGTGAAAGGAAGAGGAATGTTTAACTCCACCTGTCGTAAATTTAAAATTAACTCAGGTAAAGTATATCTCATCCTTTCTTATCTACAGAGCGCATAGCATATTGACTAAATTTCACTCGTGCTTGTGGAGAATGTTCTTGCTTGTAGTATAGTTAACTGTTCTTGTGAAATGTCAGATCCATAACTGTTCTTCTCTCATTGTATGTAACTCAAGATAATAATATTAGTCGTAAATCAATTCAGTATATTTCCCAACAGCACAGTGAAGATCTTGTCTAAATCCGCCAGTAAATGATGGAGATTATGCTATATATTAAGATCAGCCGTGTGTTTAACTTTCTGAAATTACTGTGGTATATACTGAGACGAACAATATATACTTAAATTAAAATAGTTCAGTCTTGAAAGTACTAAGGAACATATAAGTGTATTAGTGGCAACAGCCGAAGGAACGTTGAGAATATAACTGATGCCTCTCAACTTTTGATATGCAGTATTAAACATATTCATTACATGATGGTGTAATGACATGTTGGTGTAATGACAGACTACCGTGGAGTCACACCTAGGTATCGTTCTGACGGTGTGAATTTACCGTTGGAATTACTGATATTTATCATCATTCATTTGAAATTTGCTACATGCCATCAATAAATCCATGGCTTCAATTGGGAAATGTACCGCTCTACACCTTGTATGGTTTTATCAGCTTCAGTTGGGCAGCTAGATTTGAATATTTGAGTATCAGCGTACAACTGTGAGATATGGATGTCGATCTTGGACACCTGAGATGGCTGAGTGTGTAGAATTAAGAGAACGGGGGTCGGAAACAAATGTTTATGAAAAACCAAAGCATAGATAAATGTGTGTCATGTTGACTATGTAGTACTTGAGATATAGTAAGACTATATCGCAAATGCCAAATGCATGCTGGAGACTGTGACGAAATTGATCATAATCTCTTGCGCCAAATGCCTCAGACAAGTCAAGGAGGACGAGGAATGTAATCTTTCCACTATGCAAAGCAGCGGGAAGGTCATTAGCTACTCTAAGAAGAGCAGTACTACGGCGAGGTAAACATGCAGACTGCATATTGCTAAAAAGACTATTTGAATTCAGAATAGACGAAAGATGGGTCAGAACAACCTTTTCTAATCTTTTTCAGATGAATGAGGAGTTAGAAACAGGGCGGTAATTTGTAATACGCTTAATTTTAAACAAATCTGTCTCTTCAACAGAAGCTTTACAATAGCAGTTTTAAAAATGATGGGAATTCCCCGGATGAAAAAGAGCATTGATAACAGCTGTTTTTCTGAAAGTAAGTATGAATCTTGACACCCAATCAGCAGTGATGTCGAAATGTGATCGAGTTCATCACAAATCAAAAGGGAGAGGTTCATATATTGATAGAAGTTATCGTGTATAATCTGTATCATAAGTGTATGGTGACAATGATGCAATTTAAATTGTGTTGTCAAACTTATCCCTAATGAATTGAATTTTGTCATGGAAGACAATTGCAAACAGATAGAAAAGGTTGACTACAGAGAAGGTGGTTGAAAGCGTTGTACATTTACTTGACATTAGCTTGTTGTTTGTCACTTTCTTTTTGTACATTAATTAATTAATATTCCCTATCATTACCAACACCAGCTATACAGTCTGTTTACGTGCTTTTACACTGAAGTATTCATAATTGGTTTGTACATTCACAGAAGCTAAGAGCTTAAATGGTAAAATCATCGGTTATATTCCAAGCATTAGTAAAGGAATCTAAATGAAAAGTTGTTTTACTAAAGTGACCATTAAGATCAGGAAAATATATTGTCTTACAAATCTTAACGCAGAGAGTAGTGTAAATTATACTTTAATCATGGTGAAAAGAACTGCTAAATATGTTATATTGATTTATGCGCTTAGAATGAGCGGGTAACAAACTACTTTCTGATTTTGCATAAAATTATTAAAACTTTAAACACCATGGGCATCCCGGTGTCACATCATAAAATAATGGTATAGACATTGTTCACAAAATCTTTCATTTAACTTGATAAATTCGCTTAAGAAAATTTATTAAAATATTGACTATAAATGCATGCGAAAACAACAAGATTATTATGAAATCTATATGGCAATTAATATGCTAAAACAAATCCATTGTCACCTTTACAATTGTATTCAATTGCATTTTTATATAGAATAAATATAACCCTAATTTTTGTCAAAAAGAATAATGATATATAAAGATATATTGCACTGGTGAATGTGTGCTTGTTGATGATTAAAAAACAAAAATGTAGTTGTTTTAGTAAGCAATGTCGAGGAGCGTCTGTCTCCTTATTCAAAGGTTTTGGGTTTTACTGCCCGGGTCAGATGCCTCTGTTAGTCCTTGGTAAAAAGACGTTCTTCTTATTTCTTCAACATGTCATCGCCAATAATGTAATAATTGTCCATTAGATGAACTATTAAATGATTTTAAATTTTTGTTTATCACTAATTTAGATGAATGCCTTCACTCACTAACCTCAGACGTATTTTTTGAAAACGATTACGTATCATTTGATCACATTTGAAACTGTGTTTACAACTGCTCACAACTTTGTAAGTTTCTCTACTCACTTTAAAGTTTAGTTTCATTCGATGAGAAAGACATTTCTTTATGATTCATAAGTTGATCAATTAATTCATTATAAAGGTTTTCATTCAACTGTAACTCATTCTAACAAAGCGGTTCACTGGGACAACGTATAATAACTCAACGTTTGCTATAATCTTTAGTTTAGATCAATTTCTTTTCTGATGTCCTACAGAAGGACATTTAGAAACATGCATGTTTCACTCGTGTTAGTCGTGGCTCAAATATTAAAGCACACTTATAATATGAAATATTTATAGTATAGACGTTACATATTCTAATAGTATAGACCCAAGTGTTACTAGCAGATCAACATCTGTGATGTTCCCTTTAGTTCGTAAGAATGGTCTCTTGTGAAATGCTGGAATATGTATTTTGCTTAAAATGGATATTTTAGATAGCTACACATCTAAGCTCCGGAAGTTATTACAAACGTTAAAAGTAGGTATTTATTCACTTCAACTAATAGTCGAACATCATATTCCTAAGTAAGTGTCATTGCACTGACAAGTATGTGAAATCGTACCCTACACTTAATATCCTTTATATAATAGCTGAATGAGGATTCAAAATGCGTCTAAAACTCGTAGACTCTTCGTATCAAATACACCAAGACAAATATATATTGGTAAGTAGATTCGTTGATTTTGACGCAATTGTTGGCATCAACATTTTTGCCTAGAACAGAATGACTCAGTGGCCAATTTACAGACTTGTAAATATATCAAAACGGTTACAGTCTATCAAACTTTTCGCTGTCTTTCATATTTATTTTTATTGTCAATATTATAGTTGCATAAGTATTATTTTTTTATTCTTAATTTATAAGAGACAGGAGTCACAAGCCTGTCAAATTCAGTTCAGTATCCGAGTTCTCACTGCTATGATTTACTCAGGTAAAAGCGATGTCACATCGAAAACACGATAATGTATTGATCACCTTACATCATGTTGAGCTGTATCGATACCATTCATTCCACCAAATTTAAGTCTCTAACTTAAGATCAAGACTTAATGCATTTTACTGGTCGACTTAAAGTCAGAATTAAATTTCAGGCAATCAGATCAAATATATCATGATTAAAGTTTAATTCCAGACTTAAGATCTTTTGAAGAAGTCAACGCCTGATGGAAAATTATACTGTGGTAGATCTTGTACTATACTGTTCCACTTGTATGCACCCTATACACTGTTTTATGCAATATAATATATATTTAAATAATATACTACAATATAAGCAATATTCAAACAGAGAAAGAAAACAATGCATTTTTTAATGCATTTGAAGCCAGCATCCTGACACAGCTGGTGACTGACTGTTTACTTAAGAATATAAAGGAGTTCTTACCTTCTTATAACCTTTTAGTGTAGTTTCATCTGATTGGAATGTCTGATTGAACTCATCAACCACATCAGATAATCTTCCAATCTCATGTTTCAAAGCTGCAAACAGCTAAGAAACATTAAAAAGATATTAGCATAAAATCAGTCAAGAGCTCTTCCTTCAGTAGTTTTATAAAATAAGAAACTACTCGTCATTACCTGAAAGTCTGGAAAATAGGACAACATTTTAAACGCTACAGTTTTTGTTACGATTAAAAAAACAAGGTATACCCAATATTTTCTTAACGTTTTCCTAATTACTCTCGAACATGATTATAGGTTTTTCTTTAACAAAAAATACATAGATTTTCACATCCATTTACCACCCATTTTACGTACCTTTAACCGACTGTCAGGCTGGTATAAGTGAAATGTTTGTCTTTGCGAGTATAGTTATGGAGAGCGGAGACAGACGATTATTATTTTATATGCTCTTTGACACTACACTGTACATCATACAGTGGTTATCTATCCAATTTAAACATATTTGTACAGTCTCTGTAAAACATATACATCGCGATACAATGACATTGTTAACTCAAAAACTACAAAAGAAATGAAACATTAAATAACCAATATTAGATAAATTCCATCCAAAGAGTAGAAACATTACCCTTTTATACGTAATGTCAGGATTTGGAATGTTGATAATAAGAACACCATCGGTTCCACTGAATCACAATGTTTTCATGCGAGTAAAAAGAGAAATTAGATTCAGAAAATTTGAATCCAATCAACTGAAAGTTCGTTTTCACAGCTGCTATTCCTTTCATAAGACATTGTTGTCTGCATGATTATATGTGACGCTGTCGGAATGCGTACTTTTTGTAGTAATGGCAGCTGTCTGATAAACTGAACGAATAATATAACAGATCTTGTATCCTCGATAAATTATAATTAAAACATGTTTTCATAATGGCTACTAAAATCAATTAATTCAAGCAGACTATCTGTCCCTACATGCAAATATGTCTCAGGTAAAATAAGAAAGTAAGATAAAGGGTCATGTATGCTATATAAAAACATTTAAAAAGGAAAGTTCAAAATAGATTTCTTGGCGGGTATCATTCACGATAAATGTAGGGTATATAGTTTCAATTAGATATTAGACTAAATTTCATTTTGAAACAACGATTTGAAGTGATTTGAAATACTGCATTCTCGCATCTTTAATCCGATTCCATAACGAGCTAATTAAACTTTCTCCCTCCACTTGTTCGTATTCATCTTTCCAAAGACATCGCATATTTGTATAATAATTATACAACGATACAAACACGTGATTCAAAAACTGTACAGTAGCATTGATGCATCAGAGCAAACTTCGGAAAACTAGTATTATAGCAAATTATAAATTTCGTGAGGGAAACTCATTTTCGATAGTGCACAATGTTTGGTACCAAAATTCGACTGAAAAAGGTAAAACGAACAAAACATTAACATCGCACTAATTTGCGCAGATATATATTTACTCATGTACTCTGAATTCTGGAGAATACCCATTAATTAGAGCAAAGCAGTAACTATAATAGCGATGTCCAGTCATGCAAACAAATAAGATCTAAATCAGCTTAAACTATAATTATCTTTAAAGCTTAAACTACATTTTCTTCAGGACTTCTATTCAGAATTTATAGCTGTCCGAAGAAGAATTAAGATCTTATTTATTGTTAAATGATTGACATTTTTTCAAATATTTCCTGAAAAGATTTTAATGTTCTATTACATGCTTCTATATCTTAAATTCTTATATTATTAACTTGTATAGCTCACACATTCATATGAAACATTAGCTATTGATGCATCTTTTATATCTTACAACTTTACTATAGCATTTGATGTTAATATGCAAGTTTCTTCAAGAGTGGAGGTTTACTTACAAAAAGCAAAAAAAAAAAAAAAAAAAAAAAAAAAAAAACAAACAAAGCAAGCCAAAAGAAGACAAAAAAGAAATTGCATCTTGGTTAAACACCATGCAAACAGAAAAACATTCCAAAATATTGGAATGGCAGGCAAGTACCGATTACTATAAATAAAACGAAGTTGTAAATGATGCATTTAAAATTTTCAAATATTCATCACACCCAGACAGAATCTTTACAAGCGTAAGATCACACTGTTGTTTTAATTATATTTCCCTTATATATATATGTATA
>QKMX01052044.1:0-11184 GCA_003401595.1 Venustaconcha ellipsiformis
CCGTAACGGAGAGCGCTTTAGACCACTCGGGGCCCCTTCTTTCTCATAAAATAGGCTTTAAAACATTCCTAAAATTATTCTTGGCAGGTTGTTTAATGCTGTAGAAAAAGTAACTTGGCTGACCTAGCTGAAACAAAGTCTGGGGTGGGGGCACAATATTGAATGTTCATCTTATTTGACACAAGTCTTCAGAAGACTTCCTATCAAATTGAGATTTTCATTACTGTCTGGATATGATTAAAGAAAAAATATTTATTTATATGTTCACCCTATACGTATCAGAAGCTGAGCGTCAACATTCACATTAACAAAGTCCCAAAATCTTTTGCCGTCTGAACTACAGAAGTAAATTTTACCAGATCCCAAATATCTCGGCTACTTTCTTGATCCAAACCCAACCCATGGTTTAATACTTTTTTTACACTGAGGTCTGTAATAGCTGCATATTATAACTGAATGTGTGTTCCTTCCCCAAACAGTTTGAATAAATGGATTTATGCTATATTTGATAATTATGGATGTTAATGTGTGGAGGTTAAATTATGAAATTTGCCAAATATGTGTGATACTGTAATTTTAGTTTTGATTTGGTAATGTGCAATATTTTTAGACCTACCTATCATACCTATATCTCATATATGTCATTATTTGTTTCACATAACTATTCAAGAAGAATAAAATTTCATCTGAATAAAATGCTGTTTTCTTTTTGACCCTTCCTCATCTGAACCATGTAACCCAATCAGTTAGGTCAAAAAACTCTTATAAAATATAAATTTTATAGGTGAGAAACTTTTTACTATCAAACTGATTATCAAACTACCCTGTAATTAGTTTCTTAGAACTTTATATTTTGTGGTTTATTCTTTATTTTTTCCATTTTCATTCACATGAAAAGTTCTCAAAAAACTATTCTGGCATTTTGAAAAACAGGAAGGTTGCATCTACTATACAAATTTTCAGAAAAATTAACCAAAATATCCTGTACGTTGGAAATTCACAGAAGCCATGATCATTCTAATAATCGTTAACAAATCAGAAGAATGGTCTGCCCTGATGTGATAAAAATTAAATCTCTATATTAAGATCTGACAACAACAGCTTAGGGGTCATGCTCTGGTTACCTATGTTATTACCATAATCCTAATTTTATCAGCTAATCATATGAGACTTGTATCTTCACTTTTGGAAGATAGTATGGCTAGAGAACATCAATGTGTCAAATAATTTGATTCACTTCCAGATTTCAGAAAGCTGCATTTCCATTGGCTAATTCAAAGGTCACCTAAACATGACCTCTAAATGGTTACTGTCAAGATCTTCACATAGGACAGTGGAGATATGAATTTTAATCAGATTGGGTCTGCTTTTTTCTGTTCATGAGTACTTCATCTTTTAGATGTGATCAAGTTTGGGTTTGCATATAAATTCAAGAAAATACTGATATTCTAAAATCATAAGTACATTTTAAATTTGTAGCAGTCACACCTTATTAGTTTTCAAAAGGGTTCTTTCCCTTATAGGAAATGTAGTATCCTGGAAAGGCACATAAAGTGTTGAGTAGTCTCCCATAGACACACAAATTTTGTTATCATTTTAAATCGAAGTACAATGGCATATATTTTAGAAAAAAGTTATCCAGGTACAATGCAACAGACCTAAACAAGCCTACCATGAATGGAACACTATATGCCTGCCCTGTCACAATGTCCTCTATTCAGACAACTGAAATTTTGTGCAAAAACCAATGTTTTTCCTTCAGTTATAATGACCTTGCCTTTTAGACCCCAAAAAGAAATGTCCTACTTCCTTATAACAAGTGTAAGTTGTCTGCAAAGATTGGTTGAGATTTGTTCCGTAAAACTCACATTATTGTGCTCAAACAACTTTTCTTCTTCCAACTAGTGACTTTGACCTTTGAGCCTTAAAATCAATAAGCTTCTTCCTTACCCCAAATATAAACCATCCACAAAAGTTGGTACAAGTCTGTAACACAAAACATGTTATTGCACAAAGACCAGTTTTCTTCTTTCATTTGCAGTAGTTTTGGCCTGTGACCTTCTGACCCTGAAACTGACATACTTATTCCTTGACCAAAGTACCAAACACTCACAAATTTGTTAGCTGTAGATGGTGTGGAATACTTAAGTTTCACAGGAAGTTGGTAATTCTGATTCAGAGTTGGCTATAACGTGGACTCCATGTGCCAAATCCTTCAAAAGTTAGGAAAAAAAAAATAAGTACGAATTAAATAGCAAAGGAATGGAATATGTTTCAGTCTTCAGGATAAGATTTACACCACTCTATAACTTTACTGACATGCCCCCTCCCCATTTTTTTGTTAGAAGTCAAAGGGGGAACTACCTCCTCACCAGCTAATTCCTGGCAGCATCAAAGGTTTCACTTTCCTAGCAGCAATGGCAGTAGTACTGCCAGTAACAGACCATATCTTGGAAAGTCAACTCTCTCTACTCTACAAGTCATATTCAAATGAACTTTGACATAAAAATATTTTACTATACATTTGTGACTGGATATTACAAGTTCTTGTCTTGTTTCAATAAGCATAATATTAACACTATTTACAGGCCAGTCACCACAATCCAAGGAACTTCATGCAATATGCATTAATATGAACAATGTGAAAAAAAAAACAACTTAAAAATGTAGACTCAGAAATGGTACCAATTTATTCCAATCTTTTAAATTAACTAAAAATGTGAACTTAAGAGCTTTAAATCTGATATACTCAACAAGAAACTCATGCTTTTAATTGACTGTAAATGATTTTTTTTAAATTAAAAAAACCTTTTTCTACACAAACAATCTAGAAAGACTTTTCACAAATGTATTTAGCAACACATACCATATATTCCCTAGTTACTACATGTAAAACTGGCCATCTTTATGCCAATGAATTCAGTCATTGTAAATATCAGCTTAGTTAAAATGATCAATCAATCAACAAATTTTCTCACCTGGCAGCTGGTTGAAGTAGGACTGGTAAGTTTTGAACTTGCTGTCCAGCTATTTTGTCATGTTTAACAGTACATCTGTGCCTGTGACTTTAGCAATTTATACATTGATATATACATTGCAAGTGTGTCATTGACGTGTATATTGTAAGAGTGTCATTGACATATACATTGTAAGAGTGTCATTGACATATACATTGTAAAAGTGTCATTGACTTGTACATTGTAAGAGTGTCATTGACATAAATTGTAAGAGTGTCATTGACATATACATTGTAAGAGTGTCATTGACTTGTACATTGTAAGAGTGTCATTGACAAATTGTGAGAGTGTCATTGACATGTACATTGTAAGAGTGTCATTGACATGTACATTGCAAGAGTGTCATTGACATGTACATTGTAAGAGGGTGCTGCAGCATTTTGTTGTAATCATGGATCTCAAGTAGATGGGTGTGAAAAGCACAGGTATTGCACTGCATCTTGTAAATTGTCTGTTCTTAGAAAAGTGGTAGAGATGTTAATTAGAGTGGGAATATACGGTATGTAAATGAAGCATAAAAATGTTCACATTATTTGGTAGTTTCCTTTCTCATTCATTTTCAATAGCACCATGACATGAATACATCAACCAAACTACTCTCATTGTAAACTTTCATTAGTCATTTCTGTTGCTATTCTTCGTGTGTTTCAAATTTCTTTCTCCAATTTGATTGAATATTAGTGCTCAACTTGTAATCACCTGTATAGAGGTGAGTATGCATTCACTGGATACTGTTATCCAGGTAATTTCTTACTGTTGTAAGCAAGCATCGATTGGATACAAGTAAATTAGTACACCGCTCATATCCTTTTATACAGATACATATAAGCAAGGTCCTTGGGTGGTTGTTCTGAGTAGGCCACTTTCTCATCATTGAAAATGATCCATCGATTGTTCTTCAGAAGATGGCATACATAGTGACCCACCATTGTTGATGTTCCCATGTGGCTAATAAATCCTACCAGCTTGTAGCCTATAAAGAAAAATAAAATGTTGCACAAAAAGAAATCTAACATCTTAAAGCATCATGGATATATAAAATCCACATTTACCTTGTTCAACAAAACTACAAATAAGCATCATCATTTGTCTCTACAATGCAAATGCAAACTGCTTAGCCCCAAACCTGCCATTTTGTTTTGGTGTTTTATGGTACAGCATCACATACAAGTCATTCAGTGCCAAGGAATACTATTCCAATAGTAGGATTGGAATTCACACACTTCCAGTCACGAGTCCAGCACACTTTTCAACCGAGCCACCACAGCTTCCCAAATCTACTCTGAAGTTCACACAATGCAGACTTTTTGTTATTTGATAAATGTACGGCTTCCTGACCCATTTACCTTGATGAATGTCAACCAATAGTTTACCAGCATCCTGTCTCTAATTTCATCCACCTTTTCATAGCTGGCTTTACCAAGAATGACAGCTGATCTATCATCAACAATTTACAAGAAACTCAATGTCTACTTTTCTTGCAGTGCTAATATTCTAATTAGCAGACTGCCACACATTTTTATCAACAGTAGTTTGCTGGAGTAGCCCATTGTGTGAAATAATCAAGAAAAATTACAGTGAAATTGCATAGGTTTGCAGTTCTGGATTCTCAGTACATAGAACTGACCCTGATTAGATAAGGCATTAATCAATGATAGATCTAAGTCGATGGTGTTTGCAGTTGGCTGCATGCTATACTTGGGTAAATAATTTGCAAATTACCTTCCACTCTCAACAGAAAATATAAGTGCTATCCAACAAAAACAAATAGTGCTATTAAATGCATGTACAGTGGTTTGAAGTAAAATTTTACAATAAGAATGCTTGTACAAGGGTAAAAAACTCAAATCTGTTCCTCCACTCAAATATGTCTCTAAACTGAAGCATTTTAAGAAGCAAGCTATCTGTTCAATTTGTATATAAACAAAAAATAGTTGATGAGTCTCATTAGAGATTGGATGATACTGTTGTTAAAAAAACTTTCCTTAAGAAGTTACCGAGTTTTTCACAGCACATGAAATGATCTTTCTGCTTCTGCATTGCATTGATGGAGTGACACACATGCCAAGTTTGATTATCAAATCTTGGTTTTCAGAAGGTAGATAACAAACTTTTTTCATGGTGTGGTCATATCTCTAGATCAAAATAAGGACAGTTGTTATCTTCCTTCCTTAGATTCAGCAATCAGGACTGAAAATTTTCTTTTTTTGCAAAACTCCATTACTTGTTTGTCAATACTGCTGCAATTGCATTATTTATTATATTTGTTGTGGGTTTCTTTTGTTCTTTTGCAACTATTTTTTTTTAGATATTGTTATCATTGAACATTTCCTTGCATAGGTCTAAATAATGATTGGCAACTGAAAACAGCTGATTGTACTCGGTATTTAAATTATATACAAGTGCTTGGTATCCAGTGGCATCATCTGTTGGTGATTGTTTAAATGAGTCAGGTACTTTCTGGATTAAGCTCTGCATTCATGCATTGTACCCATGGAGGGTGATGTTGCTATGTTGACAGATGTACACTCCAGAATGACTGATGTATATATGGTGTTTGTAGTACAGTGGTTCCCCTCTTAAACAGCCCCAATCACCAATGGCCACATCCTCTACATGGCCAGTATTCTTGATACAAACGTGTTTGTGTGGCATGCAGTTATCAATTTAAACCCAAAATGTCAATTTACACCTCACAAGCAACCATATTGTATCTGCATCTGGAACCAATGTTTAATTCATGAAGTAATGATCAATTATCATTTCCTTTATAAACAAGGCATTTCATTTATTGGACAAAAGTTTTGTCTGCATAATTAAATTGCAGTATTATACTGACATGTTCAAGTTTTGTGACAATATATTCTTATATTGCTAACTGAACAATATTGCAATTTAATCTTGCAGATGAAAGTTTTGTTGAGCAGATGAACTGTCTTGTTTATAAAGGATGTGATACACATAATGTCATATGATGTTTTGGTCTTTGTCTGGTGCCCTGTTTTGATCAACTCACTACCATTATTGGAAAATTATACTCATCTTCTTCTAATGTTGGGAGCAAAAAAAAATAATCTTACGTCCAGGTCCATCCCTGAACTTTGATTCTCCTGATGATTTGGAATTATTCTCATCTGTCTCCATGGGTGTGTCTAGTTCATCCTGGTGACTGAAGATCCAGTCTATGGCTCGCTCAGTGTTGTTCTCCTGAAATAACATAACATCAGAATCATGCCTTCATAATATAAATTCATACATACACAGACAACTTATATAAAATTTAAATCATAACATTTAATGGAATTTAATCTTTTGGACAAATCTAGTGAAGTCATTAAGGTTTACATTAATAATTGGCTGTCATGTTTGCCACGTCAATATTAATATAATTATAAAATTCAAAACTTAGTTAAGTCCAACAATATTTATGTAACCAGTGTAAAAGGATGACATTGAAAATGGCAACTAACTGCTCTCTGGAAATCCTCACAGAGACTATAAAATGCAATTTTAGTAGAACTTAATGTTAGTAACAATATTTATTTAATGCAAATAGAAAATGGTACCATATCTGACTAATGTGTATCTTGTTTATTATTCATACAATGCAAAATAAACAAAGTAATTATTGGGTAAAAAAAACCCACTGATATTATCCATCTCAAATATGCTATAATGGATTTCATCTACCTGCTATGAAATTATTAACAAATACTGCAATATGATACGGGGAAAAAAAGTAGATGGAACTGGAAGAAACTCAAAAAGGTATGTATATGGATTGTGGCAAATCTGAGTTCAGCACATCCTGTTTTTTCCTTAACAATCAGTCTGTAAAACTGCCATAACCCCCCAGTACCATACAAAATCTCTTATATTGTCCTGAACCAATATCAACCCTTCTATGTAATCTGTTTTATGTAACCAACCCTGTTATGCGATCTGTTCTACATAACAAATCCCATACAATATGTTCTATGTAACCAACACTTTCGGTGCAAACTATTCTATGTAACCATACCTTATATGTACCATTATATGCACTCTGTTTTATGCAAAAATAACTAAAATAGCTGAATCTAGTGATATCCATGTGTGCATATTTTAGATTACTGGCAGTGCAGGACTCATATACAAAAAGAAACCTAACAATCTATATAATGGATACATAGACTCCCTAAGTTACCAGGGATAAAGCTTGATTTGGTTTAGTGAGGTTTTAT
Organism: Venustaconcha ellipsiformis; assembly: GCA_003401595.1. Classification (NCBI taxonomy): domain Eukaryota; kingdom Metazoa; phylum Mollusca; class Bivalvia; order Unionida; family Unionidae; genus Venustaconcha; species Venustaconcha ellipsiformis. The sequence continues at coordinate 7,241 of QKMX01052044.1, forward strand.
GCCTATTTTAAATACATGATAGCTATATATGGCAGCCATATATCTGGTGGAGTAAGGCCCTGGGAAGCTACTCAAAGGAATGAAAACATATTATGTATCATTTTGCAATTAAATCTTCATTTGGTCATATATAGCGTGAAGAAGGGACTGCCCATATGTCTCTCAATTTGCTAAAATACTTTACTGAAAATGCAGTCAGTAAATTAAATTTTTTGACTGGAATTTCAATTTTAATAAACACTTGATTAGAATTTCCATTTGGTTAATGCCCGACTGGAAATGTAACACTTTTTTTTATCAAAGTTCCATCTTTTCCATCACCAACATCTTTAACAATCTAGGTGAACAAACAGTTCCTTTCTTGCCTCTGGCCATGTATAATGATGTTTCAAGGCCAAAAATGTATTGGAGGTTATTATTTTTTTTAATCCTTGTTCACCTGAACAATATGGAAAACATCATATATGTTGTTTCAAACTGTATACAATTGTGAATGTGTTTATGTGGTTTTAGGAAAAAAAATTTCTTCAATTTCATCTTTGCTTTAATATGCAGATTGAGGTAAGGGTTTTGTTGCTTTCTTAGAAGGAACATTATTTTTGGTTGAATAAATTCAAAGTATCAAGAAAGTAAAAAACAATTACTGCACTTGAGGCTTTTTTTTTTACTGTCAGAAATACATTTGAGGCCAAACAAAGCACAACTTGTGGAAACGTGTAAAACAAAACTAGGAATAAATACATGCATATTTCCAACTGAGCATTTTGTTAAATTAGCACTGCTTCCAATTCTGTTATTTGTTAAATCAGCAGTTTATTTCTTTTAATAAGCAGGTACCACTATTTTTTATTTCCTTCTTCTGTAAACAATTTAAATTTTCTTCATAAAGATTGTACAGTATGAACTTTCATGGTTTTCCAAAGACTGATATTTTGATTGGTACATCACAGCAAGTAAACCTTGGATATGGAAGGGTTTTCATAAACAGATCATTGTGGAGTCTTTCAAAATGATGGTTAATGGCTATCATACCCCCATACCAAAAAACTGACATCCAACAAATAAAAAATTGACAGTATCTTCAAGTTAACTATTTGGCTTGCTGATCAAATCTACGTTTCAACATTTAAATTCTATGCAATCCATACTCCCATTAAGTCATCATCCCCCAAATCCATTATCCCATTAAGATATCCTCCCCATAACTGCCTCTTCCAATATTCAGCCAGGTTCTGATGTTCTCATCATTTCCATCCACAAGAGTTATATTCTAAACACAGCTACATTACAATAACAGCAAAAAGTCCATCCTGGTTGACATAAGTCAATATGAATTTTAAACTCACAGTTGCTCTGAGTGCCTTTGTTGCTTGTTCAACTGTGAAGCCCATTGACATCACCATGGCCAATGCCTCCTCATTAGGGGTAAAAGATCTGCCCAACTTGTTGGCACCAGGGGGCACAAAGGGAGCACTGAAATCTAGTAATGAAACTCTATCCTGTGAAAGCTACTGGCTTTTGGAGATGTTGACAAATTAAAAAAAATTAGTAAATAGAATGCAGTTATATATTGCATTTTTCAGTTTTACATGAATACATTCTAGGCAATTTAAATTTAAAATGTTGATCCATATCAAATTATACAGAAACATGAAAACAGAAGGTAGCTTTTGGGCAAATTATGTTATAGAACTATTTTGCACATTTTGTTGAATGAATAATTAAAGTTCAAATAATTTGCTCATCGCTATGCACATATGAAATAATATTGGGTTGAACTGAAATGAGTAAAAACATCATTAAGAATTGGTAAAATTATCACAGAAAGTAAATCAACTTTGCATCAAGAATATATTAAGAACTAATGACTGAATTTAGGTATGTAAATCAGATTACTTCAAATGAAGTCAAGAAAGACATTACCATAAAATCCCTTGTAAATTGTACATCCGATTTCAATCAACATTACATAGATCTGCCATCACATAAGTGTCTTATGGTCAGGGTTTACTCTGTTCATTAAATATGATAATAAGAATGATGGGTATTGAGTGTTGATCCTGATCTGCTTATTCATTATGTGATGGCAGATCTAAATGAACACTATCTTAAGTTGGTTTTATATGCATATAATAGGCCCAAGTTGACCTGATATCGCTCACCTGGATAGCTGACATATGCCAGCTGTGAATGCAAATTCACAAACACATTAAATCTGTGGATGGTAAAGAAAAGTTTGGAGTGCATGGTTGAAACAATGTCTATTAATATTGATGTCATTTATCTTCTTTCTTTGACCACATATATTGAATTATTTTCTTGGCATAATAAAGACAAGTCATTTACACAAATGGAATTCTCTACTGGACATCACCCTGCCTATAAGAACTAGACCTCAATTCATAACTTAAATCTGTTCTTAGCCCTACCCTTAAGGTACCTGCATTTACCTGACACTATATAGAGAGTCTGTCCTTACCCCTTTGAAGTCCTATCTATGGAGTCATAACTAAATACATTTAGATACCCACCCAAGGAACTTTAGTAGTTCAATGGTTATCATACTGGATTCAAAATCAGAAGGTCAGCCTGGATACTATTTAAAATGTGTGGGTCTGATCTGATGAGATCTTGAGGGTAAAGTTGAAATATCAAGTATAATCAAAGCCTGGAGAAGTTGCTTGTAAAGTATTCACATAATCAGCCATTAGATACAAGACTACCACAACAGTATGCCTGGCCGATGCTCATAATAAATTTATCAGAGATCTTGAAGACGCATGCTTACATACAAAATGTGATTAAGATCTAATCAGAAATGTGGCCACTTTAACTAAATGAATATTTTTTGTTATATCAAAACATCCTGACATACTTTAGACAATTATTTATACCAAACTTTCATTGTAAACGTAAGGATATCATTAAACATCAGCTTTGATTCAAATGTTGACAAAGAAGTCTTGTCAAATTCAATGAAACTGCTAATGTTTACAAGCTTTCATTTGGTTTGTTGGTTATAATGGCACTTTTTAACAACATATTATTAGCTATCTCATGACAAAGGAATCAGAACTAAGAACAAAAACACTCAGAGGAAGCCAATCACTGCTGACCTCAGCTGGTATTGAACCAACTACCCTTGGATTACAAATCTGGTGCTGTACCATGGCTCCTTTAAAGTTGAGAAGTAATATGACACATCATCATCACTAGTTTACTGAAAACCACTTCATCTTATCAAGCCAATGGCAGGAAAAGCTTTTTCTGTCATTACAAAGTCTGACATCACTTGGAGCCACATGAGATATCTAGATGAATGAGACTAACAACATAAGCCAGATTTGCTATCACATAATACACCAGCAGACCAATGTTTACTTTTACCACAACAATGAATACAAACCTTGAGCTGCTGATGCAATATGTAATGGTATATTTTTGTCTTCAATATCTTATGTTAGATGGACTTTGCACATGGTTGGATATACTACCTGAATCATCCATGTGATCCATGACCCAATTCATGGCTGCCTCCACTCCACTATTTTCTGTGTAAAACACTGCCTTTTTACATCCATTCATGTCAAATCCCATGGACACCAGCTGATTGACTATAGCCTCATCTATCTGGGGTTGAGCTAGAGTATTAAAACGAAACAAACGCATTAACAAATTGAAGCTTTTCTTGCAAATTGGAAAATAATTTGCACTGACAGAATTGCGGAAATGTAAAACTATATCTACATGGGTAAACATCGATGTCAAACACCATGGCTTAGTTAGCTTTTAAAGGTGAAAATCAATATGGACTTAAATCTTCTTCGCTGTTATTGATCTCAATCCAAATTAAGCTTTAAAAGTTGAAAATCACTATGGACAGGGCTGAGCAAATTTGTTTTTTAACCACTAGTCCAGGCCAAGTGGTTTCAGAAAATTCACTA
>QKMX01052079.1:0-10878 GCA_003401595.1 Venustaconcha ellipsiformis
ATATCTTCATAAGGGATAATCAGACTATATATGTTTGGACTTCTCTGATCGTAACAGAATGTGCAATGATAAGTTGTTAACATTTTTAATTTAAACGATGTACTGTTTATATAGTCTATTTTGTGAATGATTTTAAACCGATCATTGATAACCCTAAAGGTTGGTAAATATATTAATTTCCAATCATATCTGTAATTCAGATTGAGTGTAGCAGTCCATTTGTTTCTGACTTAATATGTAATTGTCTATATTCTCTATAAATATATTTTAGCCTAAGTTCTGATACTTTTTCGCGTTTTTTTACTATTTCATATGTGTCATTTGGTCCATTCGTTTATTTCTGTTTTTAATATTCTTCCCATCCCAAGATATAGCATCAAGAATTACACAGCATTCCATGAAAGATATAATGATATTATAATTTTGTTTGAATGTCACTGCCTATATCATTAACAAATAAAATAAGCTTAGTACAGGTCTCGAGTTTTTATTAATGGTTGTGACATTTATTTAAAAAAAAAATATTGTTGTACCACTATGGCATAGATAGTATATCTTCAAAGGTTGTGGAAGAGCAATCAGCCTTTTCTGACTATAAAAAAGATGTATTTTCAAAATATTGCAAGTTTATGGGATATTTTTAGAAACCTTGTTTATTTCAAAGAAGATTGTATAATGTATCGACAACAAGTGGTTTCCAGGAATAAATACTTGAAAGGCTCAGTCAATGTTTTATTCGATGAGAGTTGTAGTGCTTGACAGAAAGACTCAGTATGGGGCATTTTAAACTCACCATTTTAATACGAGAGAATGTAATCGTTTTACTTTATCGCTATCTCCACTTCAAAAGAAATTAAAATGGACACAATCAAACGCTTATTTTTGTTAAAAATACTTCTACACTCTTATTTTCAGAGTTTTAATAAACCTTATAACTATTTTTCCACAGTGCATTGAAAAGTTCACGATATTTTTCCTGGTTCAAGAAATCATTGATTATTCTGTTGCTAAGTAATTTATCTTTCAGGCTTTCTGACTTTGAAGATTCTGTGGAAGCATCATGTATGTCATCTTCCGTTTTGTTTTCACACTCTAAACAAATGTATATTTGAATAAATGGACATCACTGCCAATAAGTATTTGTACCTATCCTTGTATGTTTATTAACTTGCATGTCAACAATATTCCCTTGCCACTGGTCATTCACGTGACTAACATAGACCCTTCTTTATTTTTCTAGATTACTTGTGCAACATGCATGCATATCATCCAGTTCACCATTCTTTCAGTTCAGCGTGATTTTTTTTTCACTCTTAATTTGTTCCTACAATTCACTAACGATTGTGTAAGCAACTGGAAATTCAGGGTCCTATAATATGTGCCTTAGATACTGTCTTTATTATATGTTGCAAAATCTGCAATCTTAGGTAATTAAGATACAATGGAGATACATATCCAGAGAATACTTTGGAGTAATTAACATATCATCCATCTCCAACTGATTTCAGATCAATGTAAAACTTTGCCATTCCAAAACTTGATTTTAAAAAACCCCAACTACTTTATGCATTTTATCACCATGTTCTGTTTTTAATCTAAATTGTTTTCCATAGTTCTATCTTTGTTTTTGCTGAATCATTGCATATTAAATTATGTCTTTATCAACGTCAAATATGTAATTGAATGACTTGCATGAATAAAATTACAAATATGTAATTGAATGACTTGCATGAATAAACCCCAAAAAGCATATCTTATCAGCTTGAACAAACAACACAAAGAATATTTGCATATCAAAAAGACACCTTTATTGAGTGAATACACACCATCAATAATATAACACCATCATATCTTTGTAAATCACAAGACAGTTTTGAGTAAAGCCGATAATTTTAAAAATCATCACATCTTTGTGATTCACATGCACAGACACAAATGATATACATATACACTGCACCACCCAATTATATTTCCAACAGCTTTGGAATGAAGCTAAAATAAATATTCAAGCACTCTGATTTAAAAACAAAAACAAGAGGCCAAAATGGGTCTGATACCACTCACCAGACTCAAGTCTGATATGAAATGACACCTCAAGTGTGATAACAAGTCAGACAATTTCATGCCAGAATCCCTCATTAATATGCACGCTAGTAATCAAAACAGTCCAAAAGCTTGATGATACGAACATATATACAAACCTGATTAAAAAGCTGACCAAAATATATTGTCTATAGACTTGTGAAATAAAGCCAACCAGATGTAAGATCAAAGAATTAATATGCATGGATGTTGCTCATCATCAAATTCATTTGAGATCTTGATGATATAAACTTACATGTGCCATTGTGTCAAAATCTAATTCAAAATACAGCCAAAACAGCTGCAACAAGCTTATAAAATCAGATATCAGAAGGCCTAACTAATATGGGTAGATTTCGCTCTCAATCTAATTCTTTTGTGTTTTTGATATAAACATTTATATCTCTTGCGTGATGAAAATCTGATGAAATATTACATTTGGACTGGTGAAAAAGTCAGCCAATCAGACACTAGAAGTTCAGCCAATCAGATACATGATCACTTCTTTAATATGCATGGACTATTTTGACCACAGAAACTTATCCAAGATCTTATTTTGTATGTGCCATGCTGAATTACCACAGTAAGATGCATAGATCACGCTCATTATAAAACTTAGCCATGATCTTCACAAATGTAGCTCAAATACCAAGTTTGAACAAAATCTTGAGTGGAAACATGTCCTGCAAATATTATACAAGATTACCACATTGTTATGAATTTCATATAGTTCATAATAAAGTCATCAAATGTAATAGGCCTCTATACCAAGTTTGATTAAAATCTATTTAGAAATTAAACCTTTAGAATTCTAACAAGCTCAACAAGTCACACCATTAATAAATCTCACAATCAAACCTGTCTGAGATCATTAAGGCCCACATACCAAGTATGATCAAAATCTGATCAGAAAGATAGCATGTAGTCATCAAAAATTTTAACCATCAATATACATTCATGTCATTCATAACTGAACTCGTCGAAGATCTTGATGATAAAAGCATATATACCAATATGATAAAGCAAATGTCAGTGGACAAACGATGCACGGCCATACCTTAAGTTCATTTGATTTTTGGCCATTTGAGCTACAAATGTAAACATATACAGAATGTAATAATTCTGAAGTAGAGTAATGTAAAAAAAGGCTCATATACACTTTAATTTTATTTTTCTTTAAGGACATATTTTTTCCATAGCAAAAGCATAATAATAAAAGCATATTTCAAATGTGAGGAAACTGAACTATTTTCCCTCCATTTACAGCTAATTCTGAGACCTTGATGACATCACAAGAAGTGTTTTTTTTTGTCACCCAATTTGAAACTTTCAAATTTTCAATTTAGCCAAAAATTTTAAAGAATCATAGGATGAGACATGCACAAAACTGGCTGCATTGTTTGATAATTTGTGTAAACCATGATGGTTCACCTGTTATTACTGACCATGTGTAAGCCATTGCTTTGAAAACAGATTGTATTTGTGTACTCAAAATTTAGAAAACCAGACAAAAGTGACAATTAGTACACATTGACTAATGTAATGACTTGAATGAAAAATTTTCAAGCTTGAAAAAATATTTTCCTTTGTAGAATCTTTCATTTACCTTTGCTTGCAAAAAAAAACAAACTTTAAATTGGAGTACCCTTTAACAAACAGAACCAAACAACAGTTATTATGACAGAATATTACAAAAATATTCATGTGTAAAATATTCCAGACAACAGATTCTTCACTTGATAATAATTAAATATTATTAATAAATGACACAATACCTGCCTGGTGGAAAACAAAAAAAGATGTATAAATCAAGTAACAAGTATGAGAAAAGAACTAAAAAAAATAATCTGAGAGTATATCAGCCACCATATTTAGGCAGACAAATCCATCTGCATTAACAACGTAAAACAGTGTACCTGTAACTTTTTCATATACTTCTAAGCAGCCAATATATTCAGCAGAACACACTGAAGAGAATTTTAAGCTATGTACATTGTAATACATGTATATACATTATCATCATTAGAGAAATGCAGGATAAACTAGATTTGTGTTTGTAAAACACATATGCCCCAACTGTAAACCAGAAAGCTCAAAAACTTGGAAAAATGTCAGAACTCTGATATAACAGCATGGAAATCAACTCAGATCATATATGCATATAAATAGGCCTACAAATTTCAGCTGTCTACCTCAAATGGTTTTTGCTTAACAAGGTTTTCTTTAAACAAGTCTTGTGTAAAAATGTTTTCATTTAAAATATCTAAGTATAAAAATTTTTAAACAAAATGTATTTAAAGAATTCAGAAGACAAAAATTATATAATGACTTGCAAATGTAATAAAGTCTTTTACAAAAGCATACAAATGTGCAAAACAAAATTATCATTTGCCTACCTGAAGTGCTTTCTTTCTGCCACAATTCTGCCAATAAGAATGCTTTGAATAAGGTAAAAAATATTTCAAGGTGAAAGAGACAAAAATTATAAATTGTATTACATGCTTAATTGTATGGAAAATGTCATTGAAATTAAAGGTAAGATTCCAAGAATTTAACAAATTAAAAAAAATGTATCTAAATTGTTTTTTTTATGCTTTCTCTTGCTAACGGAAAGTTATTGTAAAAAAAGTTGTCCACATTAAACAGGTTAAATGATGTGAATTTAAAAAAATTATCTAATGACCTGAAAATCTTACAGGGTTACCTGAATATGAATACAAGTAATCTTGCTTATGTCAATGCTGAGTATATATTATGCAATCTTGCTAACAAGCTAGTTATGGCAGATTGGTGAATGGCAAATGAAGAAACAAATAGATGTACAGGATCATATAAAGACAACATCATTGCAAGATGGGTGGGGGTGGCATAAAACTGCATAAAAAGCAAATTATGTTCTCCAACGTAAATTTGTAAAAAAATTTCCCAATGATTAAAAAAAAGTATCAATGTGCTTCACCAAGTCCATGCTACCTATAAATATTCATTTATTTTGGTCATGCAGTAAACATTCTGGTTACACAACAGGTCACTAAACAGAACACTTTATATATCAATGTTTCTACTGTAGACAGGACAGATCAGGATTATTACTCTATCTTTCTACCAAATAGCTGAAAGTAATACCACCTAATCTTATAGAATCTGAAAGCTCTGTCCAATTTTTTAAAGATGATACTAACATTTAATGCAGGTACTAAATTCTTGAAAACCTGTCAAAGATTATGTAAAACATATGTAGAAATATATTTATCAATACACATTAATGACTGATGTAAAACAATACATACAAATTTTTGATTTAATAATTTCATATGATATACATGTACTGGCTTGTTCTCTTTGGATAAATGAAACTGATGCATATATCCTGGACTACAAATGGAAATATTCACAAAACAATAAAAATCTCAAAATGTATTTTTAAGTAAATTCACATACTGGCACAAAAGACTGTATGATTTAAAACAAATTTGTGTGTTTGATTGTACATTATTAGTATATCTGCAAAACAAATAAATATATTTGTCGATCCTACGTGAGTGCTGATGTCAAATGTTGATATAGACTCTAGCACATCAATGAAACAATAGATATTATACTCTCAGAATACAACCAATAACATTCAATCTACCATTTATAATTGCTTCCAACACAAGTCCAACTGCAAACTGCATAGACCCAGATCTATCATCATGCTGGCAGATCTGGTTCATGCAGTTTGTTACGAGTAAAGAGGAGAATAAACAACAGATATGGCAGATCAGATCCTATCTTGCTTCACGTCATCATCATACAATACAACTCTCCGACAATGAATAAATGAGTTGAGAGAAGAATTAAGCACTCTGTTCAAGGAAGCAATCATAACATTTTTTAATCACACACAAAGATACGTTCCTTTTCTTACGTCACACTGGTGACACTTCATAAATTTACATTCAAGAGTTGTATATAACCAGGATTCATAGATACTTTAACATTGAAAACTTGCCACACACCAATTTCGTTTGGGAAAATAATGCATTTATGATTTTAGTTTCATTGATATGGTATTGTCACTGATATAGTTATTGGCATTAGTTAATTTGATTAAAAAAAGATAATCTAAGTTAGTTCCCATTTTATTACACAGCTATCGCTTCAAATCAGATCTTCCAACTTCGATTTACTGCACTAAGGTTACAGTATAGTAAACTCAAGTTGGAAGATTTAATTTTAATTATATACAATCAATGAAACAATTAATTTAAAACAAAAAACAAATGTAGTTTTAAACAATCTCATAACAGATGTTGCATATACTTTCTTTCTGGTGCATTTCAAATTAATTAGGGATTTAAAATTTCCCAACATGGCAAGATATTGTTTATTATGGATGGGTGGGAAGTTATGGAAGAAACAAATTTATAATGTTTTCCAAAATATCTGTGCAAGTTTATTAAAGCCATTACCGTATATACCCACTTATAGGTCAAGTCCAACTGCAATCTACACAGACTCAAATCTGCGGCTGCATAATACACTGGAAGATCTGCGTCTGTGCAGTTTCTAAGGAGTAATCAACAAAACAAACTGAATAAACATCAATCTGATGGTGCATTGTGCAAAGGCAAATCTGAGTCTATGTTTTATGTAGTTGTATTAGACTTGTAAGCGAGTATATATGGTAAGTCTGTAAAACTACTTTCCATTAAAATTGTAATATGACATATATAATAAAGCACCAGGCATATAGTTTCAAACTTCAATGTATACACATTTAAACAAGCATTATTGTTATACAAATGTACTGAAATTTATACATTGTACACATTATTCAAATACATACACAACACTATCAATTCAATTAATTTTATGGGTATTGATTATTTTTGATCTTGTGAAAACTCACAATAAATCAAGACTGATGTATTTCGGAAGGGGTCCTACTGATTTCACAGATGAATAATTGTTAACTGGGTCTTTAAATTTCATAGCAACAATAAAATCTGTGAAAATTCATACCGTATATGCTCACAAGCAAAGTTGACTCCAACTTCAAACAACATAGACCCTGATCTGCCTTTGCATAGCACATCAACAGATCAGGGTCTTTTGTTTGTTCTACTGATTATTCCCAACAAAATGCACAGACCCAGATCTGCCAGCACATTATGCAACAGCAGATTGTATCTGTGAAGTCTGCAGTTGGATTCAACTTATAAGTAAGTATAGATACTACTGGGGCTGTGCATTGCTTAATATTGGTTACAATATGATATACATCATGATACTGTTGTTGCAATACAATACATACAATATGAATTACATGATGAGAAACATATTTCAATACAAGTGTGACAATACAATACATTCCACAATATTTATCATGTGATGAGAAACATATTTCAATACAAGTGTGACAATCCAATACATTCCACAATTCCAAAAATTCAACATCGACTGAGAAAGGTCAGAGAAAACTGGACTATTTTACAAAAAAATCCTTTTAAAAATAAGTTTTCTATCATTCTATCTTTAAAAACATCAATGTCATTTGGCAGTATTCAGGATTAAATGGAGATGATATCAGAGAAATTTTTTGTATAAAATTGTTAAAATTCAAAAGTGAATGTCTGGTTCTTTTATCTTGGGTTCCATGAAATTATTTATGTGAACATTCAAGTCATGGGTTTCATTTGAAAAACTGGTCCCTGGTCATATTCGTTGTGGGTTAATGTTCTGTACATACCTGACTGGGACAAACACCCATTCTTGATCTTGATCATATTCATTGAGGGTTAACATTCTGCATATACAAGAATAGGACAAACACCCATTCTTGCTTAGGTTTGATGTGGGTTAACATTCTGCATATACAAGAATAGGACAAATACCCATTCTTGTTTAGGTTTGATGTGGGTTAACATTCGGCATATACAAGAATAGGGCAAACACATTCTTGATCATGTTCATTGTGGGTTAATATTCTATGTATACAAGATTAAGACAAACAGCCATTTCTTATCAGGTTCATATGATTCCTGAATAGTTTCCATGGGATTAAAATGGCTTCAATGCATAATATTGTTGGCTATGTTCAAGTTTCCTGAGCTATCTAATTATTAACTGGTATTTAAATAAGAAAATATGCATAGGTTTATATTGAAATGAGAAAATATGCATAGGTTTATAATGAAATGAGATTTTTTTTCAAAGTTGATGCATAGCACTATACAAATCAAAAATGCCCTGAAGATACATAAAGGCATCATCTATATATCACAGAAAAACTACAAAAAAAGAAGTAATAAATTCATGCATGACTCAATAATGTCTCAAAATAGTAAATGGATGTACCAAGGCTCAATGGTGGTTTTGATTTAATTTTTAACCTCCCATCTGAGTATGTTGTCTCACTGGGGAAATGTTGTTTTATGTTTTGTTTTGCAGAAGTTATGATTTCTGAAACAAAGCCACCTTATTCCTTAGTCAGATTGCAGATCAACACTCAGTATAATATTCTACAAATAACATACAGTAATCTAATTTACATCATCCTTAAATAAGTGTTTGCCAATCTTTCTGGAAATATATGTGACATTCTTTTTATACTATTCATTTCACTTCACACCTTTGTGACAATCTCTATACTATTCATTTCACTTTTCAAGCATGTGACTGTCTTTCTATACTATTCATTCACTTTCCAAGCATGTGACAGTCTCTCTGTACTATTCATTTCACTTCTCACCCTTGTGACTTTCACTCTATACTATTCATTTCACTTCCTAATCATATGACAATCTCTCTATTCTATTAATTTCACTTCACACCCTGTGACACTCTCTCACTCTCTATACTATTCAATTTACTTATAAATGTAGTGAATAGTGTAAATCATGTGACAGCAGAGTTTTAGCCTGTGCTATTTATAGCTGGATATATGTTACACATAGGTAAATACAAAACTGGGGGTAAAGCTGTAATGGGTTGCTGCTAGAAAAAAAGCTGAAGAACTAAAACTTTCCAGATATCACAGTTTTTAACTGTGGAGTGATGCACTAAGTGCCAGATCTAAAAATAACCTCCTCTGTATTACAAAATGAGTTAATACCATAAGAAGTGCCAGATCTAAAAATAATCTAAAAATAATCTAAACTGCATCATATAAAGACCTATTAAAACAGAATGATAACCTTATCTCCTGCTAGAAAAATGTTCTAATGTACAGATCCCCAGTATAAGGAATTCAGCAACATCAGATCATTTTGCTTGTTACAACAGAATTCATTAACAACAAACTAAATACAAAAAGTACACAATTATTTTGGACTTGACCAGTACTTGCTGTATCATTAATGCACGTAAATAAGAATTTTTCTGAAACAGAAAATCTGACATAAGCATAAATCAACTCTACTTGTCCTTTCTATTCCCTCTACCCTATCTCTCTCAACATATACAAATCTGTAAACTTACGAAAATATGAGTACTGTTTAACTCGCTTATAAATCAAGTCTAACTACAAACTATGCATACTGATTTGCCTTCACTAAATGAATTGGCGTATCGAGGACTATGTTATTTGTTTTATTGATTACTTCTAACAAACTGAATAAACCCATATCTGCTGGTGCATTATGCAACTGCAGGTCTAGGTCTGTGTAGTTTGCACTTGGACTTGATTCATAGATGAATATATACAGTATTCATTTGCAATTAAGTTTGCAATTAACAACTTCCCATGTAAAACAATGACCATTAAAACTTCTTAACAATTAGGCTGACATTTGTTTACATCCATTTTGTATATTGTCGATACTCTACACCATGTAATATACAAATATTTCTGCACATGCTTTGAGCACAATGAAAATGTTGATGCATTTCAAAAAGAAACAAAATTTTAAAAAAAATCTTATTGTTTTGAGCCTAAAATGATTGCCATTGTTGCAAATAAATAAAGTACATAGTCCAGAAATATAACTATTTTAGGAAAAGATTCAATATTTGTCATTACTGCCTTTTTATAAAAATGAGGATGACCATTAACATATTAGATGTAGTAACATTATTATTGTGTAATTACATCCTGAACCAAATGGAGCTAATACACATGAAAATCTAACTAATTTTGCAATTTCACATTCAGTGACCTTGACCATTACTCTACTGAATGCAGACTCAATATAGAGTTGACCTTCAGCTATAATGCAACTATGAAACTGATAAAAGTTGGGTATGGAAAATTAGAGGAAAGTGGACTCATCATGTAGAACCCAAACAATAATTCTAGCTCCAATGACCCTGACCTTTGACATCTGTGCCTAATAATCTACAGAAAAGTACCCATGCCCATGTGTAGACTTTCTAGGAACTTTGATAAAAAGTGAATCCATGAATCTTGACTTAACATGCAGGAACAAAAATAATTTCAGTATTGCTCCAGTGACTTTATCTTTCACTGCTGACTTTAGAATGCTCCAGTGACTTTATCTTTCACTGCTAACTTTAGAAATCATTAGGAAGCCACTTAGATAAAGTCATAATCAACCTATGAAGTCTGGAAAATAGGCCAAGGAAATCAGACTTGTCATGGAGAAAGGAAAATCACATTGCCAGCCCAATGACATTGCCTTTGGACATAGCAGCCTTAGTGACACTGCCCTTGGACATAACAATCCTGACATTGCCCCAGTGACATGCCCTTGGACATAGAGCAGCCCTAGTGACATTGCTCTTGGACAAAGAGCAGCCCTAGTGACATTGCTCTTGGACAAAGAGCAGCCCTAGTGACATTGCTCTTGGACA
>QKMX01052101.1:0-14020 GCA_003401595.1 Venustaconcha ellipsiformis
TTATTATTATTATTATTATTATTATTATTATTGATAATACCTTTTTTGCTGAAGTGATAAAATTTGATTGTCCAGCAATATAGTAAAGTTGAAATATTATTATTTGAAAGGGATCTTATTTTACCTTCAAAATTAGTTGCTGTAAATGTATAGTCGAATATACGTGTCAAAAAATATCGTGCGAGAAAACAAACCTAATCGTGCATATTTATACATCATAATCCCATGTTTTAAAAAATCAGTAATTATAGAAATAGCTTTTTAATCATAATGAACTTGAAATATATAGTGAATTATGACAAATTACAACCATTAAAACTGCAATGTATGAAAAATATATACATTTTATATTTGACGTAAATAATATTTGGAATCGTGTTTCATTTTAAGACCTGAAAAACTGAGTACATTTTAAGAGTCTCCAAATAATGACTCAACAAACACCGAAGTTAATTTTCAGAATATATAGTGACAAAAATTAAACAGAGACTTCTGTTTAAAAATTGCTTCTACAAAATTCATGGTTAAAAAGGGAAAAATATATGAATATAAATCATGTATTCATTTATGGAGTTGAAGAAAACACTGTAATATTTTGACTGCAATATGCTTGTGTTAAGGGGCCATATTTCTGCATAATTGACTTCACCCCAAGATAACATATCCGTAGTTAATATTCATTTTATGCCTTATTTCAGATAAATAATTTTAATTGTTAAATTGTTACTAAACATCCATATCTCTATCTACAAGATTATGCACTGAGGGTTGTTATATGTAAAGTACATCAGATACTGCTCGCAGGGGAGGTAGCTTTCTTATTGCTGATTTATATTCCACGATCGTCCTTGATGCTTATATTTTTATGACCTTAATTTGTACATTAGAACATAATGCCACGTGCATTGTGTAATATCAACTAAAGTACCTGTTTGTAAAATCGTCACTTAAATTAATACATATATTTATGTAACTAAATTCGGTTGACCAAAGTATTGTGTTATGTTTGATTTTTATGTTTTGCACATTAGCTACGGAACTATTTAGATTTAAGTACACGTAATCAGCATATGACCTCTTAATGACAAGGGATGAGTAAGCTGGAGGCAGGCTGGAACACAACATTTTATTTTACATCGAAATGTATATTCCGACAATATTCATACTATAATAATTTGCAAATCCATGTTAAGGAAAAAGGAGCTTTCCATTTTAATCTTATGAACTATAATATTTAACCTAAATAATTTGGCATATTAGATACAGATCCCAATAATAATATATATGTTTACATTTAGATGATTGAAAGTAACATAATTCAGTAAAAGAACGCATAACATAACGTATCGCGTCATACGAGATACGTAAATATCGCCTTCATCTATCATGCAAATCGTTCATTTCCTGATACTGTTTAAAATAGTTATATTTTATCATAATGTAAAAATACACATTCATAAATGACAAAAATGTACTTTCTCTTTAGCTAAAACTCCAAAGGTTTTATTACAGATTCAGTGCAAACCTTGACACCAACTTATCTATACATTTACTTGGTTATTTTATTAATAGAATGACTGATTTAGATGTAAAAATTATATTAATGCGATGATGTTCCTTAAATAAAATAACTTTCCGGAATATGAGGGTATAATGTTGAAATAGTGTATTAACGTTTATGAGCACTCGCCCGGCTTGGGATCGTATTTACTATGTTATGTAATAAATTATGTTTTTTAATGTAAATTACCGCCAAATTGTTTTTGATTTTTGTAATTTATAAATTCATCAAAATATTACTGTTGTTCTATACAAAAATTTATGTCCTAACAATTGGGAGGTGAATATACTATTTCCATCAATCGACGTGGTAAAAGAGATCAATGTCTGTGGTACAGAAAAAACTAGTGATCGTTTCCTAACTTTAAAAACACATTATTGTGTTACTCTTCTGAGCTCGTGGCAAATGTATGACTTAGAAACCTGGTAATATGTTTTGTGTTTTCAGACCAGGGAAAGTTTTAATATTGGGGTGCTATTTTGACAAAATGCTAATTACGGGCATCTAAAAATTACTTGGTATGCTACATAAATCCTGCTATGACGTCATGAATGGCAGGTTATCTTCAACCAACCTATCATTTACAATTCGTGATATATGCCATGTTTGATATTGGATCAATATTATTTTAAAATCCAGTTAGTACAGTCAACAAAGTTGAATATACTTATTTAACGAGGCAGCCCGATTGGTCGGGGCCAGACAAATAAAGTGCAGTGTGTTTTCAGTCCTCTCCTCAACTTTCGCAAATACACATTTCCCACGGAACCACTCCTATATGTTGGAACAAGGAATAGGACACATGCTATCTTGAGGGTGTGATTTGGCATTACGACGAACATGTTTGTACTCGAAGTGCAACGTAAAAAGTTCAGGAAGAAACTTTCTTCTGTTCTTGCGTCTGCTTCATCATTTGCCACTAGAAGGTCTATGTTTAATCGTCGCTACCTCTATTATCTTGCATGACAAGACGATATGGGTCAACATGTTGTGTCGATCATAACATTGCTCTAAAACTCGTGACCTTAACCTGAAAGTCAAACCTGAAAGTCAAAAGTTTGAACGACAAGATGGTACAATGAATTGCATTTGCTTAATAATGATTGATCCAAGACGTTTAGGAAATATAAGAACATGAAAATACACTATTCAAAATCGAAGAGATATTTACTATGACTCACCTCTAAACCAAAGTAAAAAAGAGTCGTGAAAGCGCACATTTGTGATGACTGTGACCTTTACCGAAAAATGAAAGGGGCAAGAAAGGGTGTCTCACAATTAATTTTCTTGAATTTATAATAATCCATCCCGTATATGACGTTCATAATGAACTTCATACTGATTCATTTAATGTACACACGAAGTCTATCACAAGCATTAGGAAATATAATCAAAATAATGACATTGAAGAAAACCTGTCATTAACGCACATATTCTAAGAGTGTAGACTTGAATCCATGGTCAGAATGGCTTGCATGTGTGGTAGAACAAATTATCTTTGCTTCATAAGGATTCATGCTAAGTATGATGTGAAGCTGGGAAGGGGTCTAGGAAATTAGGCAAATTAATAAACTTTAACCAAACCTTATCGAAAACGATACATCATTATGAAATTGACTCCAGGGTAAAATGTTTGATGCGTTACGATGAATTTCTTTACCTTTGTCACGATCCAGTCTAAGTATGATGAAGATCTATCAACAGGTTTCGGAAATATATAAAAATATAAAAGAACTTGGACCAAATGTTGACGTCGACACAGCCGTTGTCCTTAGATTACTGTTACGTCTCTTTTCCTACAAACAGCAGCTTGACAGAAACAACCCTAGATATATCGGGGTTTTAATTTGATGCAATACCGAATGCCCTATAGCAACAATCAATGCACCAGTTAACTAATGCTACCCAGCTCGATATCAAATTTTACAATACAGCGTGATGTAGGATGCACTAGTTTTTGTTCCTTTTTGACGCCATTAATCTGTATTAAATCTTTAGAAGAATTGCTATTCATTCATGCTATTCATTCAGGGTAAGCCATTACAAAAGATATATGTGGACGAACACAACAGTATAATAGTAAGTAACGAGCTAGTGACATCCATTATATAATTTAGTACATCAATTAAAAAGTACAGATGTTTATTATTGGTAACTACCTTTGGACCTTGTGAGTCTTTTATAATGATGGCAATGGTTACAGGAGCTGCCTTAATGTAGGTTCTGAAAAAGGCTATAATATTTATGCCTTTTTGTGTTTCCTTTGCCTTTTATTAAAATGCAAATGAAAACCCCCATGTAATATATAATGCTATAATCGCACAATGATCGGCCCAGAAAGAAACAACCGGTCCAGCCTATAATATAGCCGATAATATCGGACAATACTGTGACTACCTCTTCAGATAAATAAAGCAACTAATTGGGAACATTTTCATACCTCTTAGCTTCATTTACGAAAGACCATGTGTTCCTCAAGAACCTATACCGGCACTTGTTCTTCACCACCTTTATCGCAAATCGTGTCCAACAGTAGCTATGGATATAGTAAGAGCTTCAATTTGAATACTAGCTTCAAACGTTTTATTAATGACTACCTTTCTCCAACTATTGTTGTATGTTAAATATTTCTTCCGATCTGCTATATGCCCAGCCATTTTCTCTCTTTTACGTTTAACTCATTCCGATGGTTCTTGTGCAATTTAACTGTATTCATTTCATTTGTCTTTCTAAATTTAAATTTATGACAAAGACTTAAAGAAAATAAAGGAAGATATTAGTTTAGCTGATTGTTTTGTTTTTACACACTTTAACATATATTTCGCTATATCATACTGTGAAAATAAAAATTAAGTGCCTCTTCCAAAGCATACTCCGGGACATCGCATTCATTTTGGCCTAAGCGAGTATCAAAACCAAACGTTACTTGTTCAATAATGTTCAATTAGTTTTATTTTATAGGTATTTAGATCCATAAGAATTTCTATATTTTGGGCCCATACTTTTATATTTATCTAAATAACGACCAATATGGTATAGTGACTCAGAGTATCTATAATACAGTATTGTATAGTTTTCATCTTCACGCATTTCAAAACGTCCATATTCTAATACAATTCGCTATTTGAATGAATACAGAATATGTTTTATCAGAAGATAAATGTAGAAGAAGCGTTATTTCTCCTGAAGTTTGAGAATATAAACATAGTTGAAAACAAGCATAGCAAAAGGGATACACAAGAGGATAGGTGGTAAAAATTTAATTAAGACGGAGTTGGAAAAAAATGATGATAAACAAATTTAGTAAATCCTCGATACTTTAATGGGATTTTATAATCTATGTTATAGTTACCTCTATCTGCATTGAGTGTTAGTTTGATAACACACAATTATATACATTTTAAAAGTCAATAGCGGAGAAAGAAACTGAAATTAGCACTAAAATGTATCCTGTCTGCCTTGTTATTGATGCACATGTTTCTTAGACTTCATTTACAGCAAATGATGTTATTATTTTAGTGGATATTTATGAGCACTCGTATCTCTCTTTCAGATGACAGTGTGTCATTGTTCGACATTTTGTCACCAACTTTCGGTGTCTAATATCTGATCAGCGAAAGGTCCACCTGAAGTCATGTTCCGTTTCAATGCATGTTTAGTTCTTGTCACGTATATTATGCTATATGTTCCTAAGATTTTCAATGAAGATTTGAGGTCAGTTATCTGCCCTTGAAATATTATAAGCGACGCAGCCATTACTAGTGCAGCTGGTGATATAAATACAGACATAAATGAACGTTCAACACTGCTTGGACATTGATCATGGGATCAAAAGTTGGTTTTATGACGATTCCTCAGTTGAGAATAAAACTAAGGAAAACAAATGCTAGGATTTCAGGGAGGAAATAATGATCTGGTAGAAAGGTATTTATGTTAAAAAGCGGCTCTGAGCACATGTTACATAATATCATGAATCAAAGCGAAATTGTAATTCTTCATAAAACGGGGTGCATATAAAGTTATTGTACGATGCCATTGTGGTTCCGTGGTCGAGGGCACTAACCATTATACCACAGTCCATGGAATAATTTACAAGGAAAGTGAAATTTTATCTCCATAAAGTAAAATATTAAGTTTTAAAACATAATTTTACTTTTTGAAGGTATGTGTTATGTTTACATCTGTCAGAAAGTGACACCGCATGAATATTTTTCATGGAAGTCAATTTAATGTCTCATCGCGCTCCATTTTTAGGTTATACATTTAAACGGATGTACACATTTTGCTCGCAGTAAAATATAAATCAATATATCAATCACAGATATTTACTTAGTTTCAAATACAATGTATTATATCATGTGCAATGTCGTTTGCGAAGGGGTCCGGATGTGTAAAAGTAAAGAACTCTTAATACAAATCCGTTTTCTTACATTTTTTTGCAGATTGCTAGACTGCGAGGAAAACAAAAGTCTTTGGTCAGCCAGATATATTGGTATCATAATATTGTATATTTCTCCGGCACATAAAAACTAATTGTGACGTCAAAGCCGATTCGATGTTTAAATGATTACAACTGGAAAAACTTCAAGATTATTTATGAAAGTATGATAAAACGTTAGATGAGCATGTCACGCAGCTTCATGAGAAGTTTCTGAGGTACTTAGAGAATTCTGTGATGCAGACTTTACATTTATTAAGACCAGTTGACACACTAAGGCCAAGAAGAGTATATGCTATGTTGTTGATGTCTAGTCAAACAATTGAGGATGTACTGTAGAAACTCAGTGTCAATGCGCTGCCTGTATGGGGCCGCAAGCAGAATGCAAACAATACCGTTGCAAAATGTTCATTGGAAGCCCAATTAAGGCGAGTACTTTAAATATGACATTTCTTACAAAGACTATGAAAAAAAATACCGATTAAATTTTCCCGGAATTTAAAAAATGCAAATTTTTCAGATATTTGAGGGAGCTAAAACAGAATAGTGACGAATGATCATGATTGCCTGCGCTTTACTCCAGAAGAAACTATTTGTGAAGAAAATGTTGTTAACTACATTAACATTGACCAAGTTGTTGACATTAAAAAAAAGTAGAATAGGTCATGGTATCTATAAAGAAGAAAGAACTAAGCCGCTGCCGTCTGTTCAAGACGGCAGCGGCTTAGTTCTTTCTTCTTTCAATTCCTTCGGCGAATATGCAAGGCAACTGACATAATCAGATAGCATTAAGATAGCCAAATCATAAATAATTGTCACAAATACCAAGTCAACATCTGTTGAACGTAGGTGCAAACACAAGGTGGTCACTGTACGTATGTTCACAGAAAACTATGGGAATTCATTACAGGCCTGTAGACGTGTAGTTGTCAAAGATTTTATTTCTGGGTGCGTTATCCGATGCTTTTTTAAATAAATCTCGCGTTGTGGAAGTCATATTTTAATATTTATCTATGGATACAATAATTTCACCGCACTCTGTGTCATATCGAAATCTTAACAGAAAATGTATGTTTCCTTTACAGAGTTATTCCTTGATGAAAACCATTGAAATTTGATGACAAGTTCATTGCACTGGTGCACATAAATATTCATTGACTGTGAAATGTGCTTTGACTGTGTGTACAGCCAATAGTCTTCAAGTCAAGGACATAAAATATATACACTAGCAGTTATAGGAATGAAACATTAGTAACTCTAATGGTTAAAAAGTTTAAATGCTTTTTTTGGAGTCAAATTTTAAATCGGAGCTTGTTGACAAATATTTGTGTAAGCCGTATTTAAAGTGAACAATCATTATTGCGTAGCACATATAATCTGAACTCAAATACAATAACATAAAAAGGAATGTTTTAATGGTGCTTATTTCCAGCACATCCTTTCCAAAACCATGACTGCAAGCAAATACTATAATACACATATAAAAAGATAATAATATTTAGGTGTGGTTTGAGACGACATCAGTTCTATAATTACACAACATAAAGCAAAGAGAAGTGATTTCTTAGGTTAATTTTGATTATGTACTAGTGAAGGGATTTATCAAAATTTTAAATGTTTTTTTTTTTAGACTTATCTTTAAATATGTTCTCTTGTACTACTTATTTGTTTGTCAGTTAATACTATTCTTCCAGTCATTCGAATTGTTTCTTAAAAAATATTGGAATGTTGACAGCTACAGTATTTGATGCAAATAAAACTAACACATTAAAATAAATGCATGATCTTTTGCCATATCAAAGAAACTTGCGCAGATGGGGCATCATTAAGAATTCTACCCGTCCTCTCTACTTGAAAAAAGGATTAGGCAATCAAGAAGGCAACTCAGAAGACGTAGTTCCCGAATAGTGTTATGTTATGAAATTCAAAATCTACCGTTAGCATTGCATTAAAATGTACAAATTTATTGGCGTCTTTGTTTATCTCAAATGCCACAAAGAATAAAGAGTGCTTTACTGCATGGTTCTCTTATTCCAAGGGCTTTGGGTTTGATACCCACCTAGGCCAGCTCGAATAGGCTGTTTCAGTTTGCTTCGTTTGCATTGTGCTGAATCGTTCCAAATGACTTTCCTTGACTGCATTTGTAGCATTTAGCACTACTGTTATATTTGTCAACTGTATGTTTTACAGATGAATCTGATATTGCTATTACTCCACAAAATCAGTGTGCCATACACACTATTCAATTTCTTAAGTCGCCAGTTATTATAATTATTCAGGTACACACAGCTATTTTGTACTGAAATCTTTTAAACTGATTGATATATGTGCAGTGCAGGTTGATTGTTGAATTATCGATTCTTTGAATTTACTTATTTTTTTATTTGTATCCTACATTTGATTTATATTTTAAAATCAACTTTGCTTTTGGAATCATAGTATATATTATTGCATTTTAAATAAGCAAACGTTTAATAAAATCTGACTTTTTTAAACATCTTGTGTTGTAATATAAAATCGATATATGAACAGAATGTTAATTTATTTTCTAGATCCTATGGGTTGAAAGTATGGATTAACATATTTATGTTAAATAATGATGCACAAGAGAATAATAACATTAATTTCACTATATTTAAGACCAAGCATAATATTCTTACGTGTTTTGAAAAGACAGAACAATCATAAACAACTGTGAACTAGCATCACATTGAAATCAGTAGCTCTGTCATTCTTCTTCAAGTGGATGAAGGACCAAATGAAGGTTTTACAGGCATCAATTAAACGTTATATATATAAGGTGTTTTGACAATACCGTTTGATAACGTTCATTACTGCGACTGAAAGAGAAACTGATTTTACCAAGAGTACAGTTAAGTAAAAAAGGCTCAGTTCAATTAATAAATCCCCTATAACTAATTAAACGTTAGCAAAAGCAAAATGACGTAATTCACTAAGTGTTAAAGTTCCAATTTTAAAAAGCTACACTTCTGGTCCAGTTGTGTCAGCTATAGATGGTCTATGAATATGAAATACTAATATTATGTAACGATTACATTTAATTGAATTTAATTGTTACAAATTCATTTAATAAATCCTGCCATTTTCACTGCTATTTGATCTTTCAGTTTCATCGAATGTTGTTGTTATTAGATTAGTCACTGACGGGATTTTCCGAATTTATCACATCGCAAACGTTAATAGCACTCCCGAAAAAGAACGGAATTGCGAGAGACTTCGGGTAGTGAATAAAGGGGTGGGGTGGCACATCTTTATTCTAAACTGAATATTTGAACTTCGTTTAAGCCGAACATTTAAAATTTTTAAAAGAAAAGCTTATGTCGGAGAGTTTTGTTAAAATCAAATCATTTCCATCCTTCCAAACTTTAGTTAGATTGGAAGAATGGTGAAATTTATGAAACATGACAGCATCGGGACTTTTAGCAAATGAGAGTCAAATCTTTGGCTTTCTTTATAAGAATAATTCAACAACTTTCTTCTCATTATTATCAGAATCGCAACTTATTCTGCCTGCTTAAACGAGAGAGCATGGTACTATTTTGTTTCATATTAAAACTATAAAACTCGTATTCTTTTGTACCACAAGGTGTTGAATTTATTGTGCTATAAAGAAAAGAATACCGAGACATAAACAATGCAATCAGTTTAGTAAATATTGACCGAACTGATCTGGGAAGCTTCGGTTAATACGAAAAATAAATGGAAATCGCCACAAGACAAACATCGAATTTTATGATTGACTATACGTACCACATTCTACAGGTGGTTTCCAGTCGTCAGATGTTGCTCTGTAAGGTGGAACATTGTCGCTGTCATGGACATCACTCCAAGAACGATAGTTCTTAATGACTGTACTGATGTAATATGAAGAATTTCCTTTGTAGATATTTTCTGAAAATATAAAAGAATGCTTTTTCAGCAATATAATGTACATCCCGTTGAACATTCATAGAAATTTATTAAAAATTTGAAACTATTTTAGCACAACTCGGTTAACTATTCACGAAACTCATCAAGATCAGCGATAAACTCAATGAATATAAGCGAGTTTTCCCTTATGTGTATCCACTCGATTTATGATTTTCGAACACTGTTCTTAAATGTGAGTAAATTCAGTTAAGCGCAACATAAAATCAAATTATTAAGTGCGTAAACGGTCGGCTGGCGAGATCTCCTGTTATAAAATTGCAAACGATGTTTGTTGTTAAGGAGACTTATATATACTTCCATAAACAATAGTGTCGTCTGGGTCAGCATTTTCTGCATTCTGCGTCGCATAAAATATTAATTATGATGGACGAATGAAAAAGATGTTTCACTTGGACTGGGTAGAAGTTGTGTTGTTGGAGAGTGTATTGAAAAGAAAGTATGTATTGTTAGAAGCATTTATAGGTTGCAGGGCTGAAATGTATTAGGAGTGTTTTTTAGGATATATCCTGTGAAACATATTTTCTGACTGGCTCTCCAAGAAACATTGTAGTTTGCTACCAACCAGGTTGACACTTATCGAGGATGGCTAAGTCAATTTGTTTGAAACTTGTTTCTATCGAATTCATCTGTCAATATTGTGTCTGGGGAGATTGCCGTAACAAATGTATGACTTCCATAACGAATGCATGGAAAGGAATATGTTTCACTTCTTTTCTAGAACGGTTTAAAAAGTTTAAATCAAACTTGGAAGGAATGTTCATAAGGGTTATTGTATACAAAATTGTCTCTGGGATGGTTCCTCAAGCAACAAAGTGATTTTCTTAGCAACCATATGGAATTCAATATTCTGTATTCTTCACTAAAATAGCTGATACGTGTTTGATCAAATTATGTAAGACTGGTTCTTAGGACACGCCCTGTCAAAATGATATCGGGTTTGGCTTTCGTGGCAAAGGTGTTGTTTTCACTACGTCAGTAAACTTGTATCTGCAATTGCTTCGATAGCAATCGCAATGGAGCGACTTCCAATGCAACAACATGGAAAGAAAAACAACATATTTTCAAGTTATTCTCCAGAATGGCTAAACAAAAGTTTAAATCAAGCTGGCTGTGTATGCTTCTTATAACATACACTATATAAAAATCGTGCTCTAGTGACTTCACAAGTATGAGCATGGCTTCGTTAGCAATAAGGTAGAAATCAATTTTCAATTCGCATCTAAAATATTTAAGTCGCTTTTAATCAAACTTGGCAAAGTGATTCTTAGGATGTGCTTTAAATTGCATCAGAGTGGCTCTTTTAACAAACTGCGTGTTTTCCTTAGCAACCAGATGGAAATCCTTTGATCGACTTGTTGTCTTGTGCGATTGATCCATTTTCACTGGAACTTGGTAAGAATATTTCTTAGTGCATGCTGTATCAAACTTGTGGCTTTCACATCACTCAGTTAGAAGCACCTTTTCAACATATTCCCAGACTATTTAACCAGTTTTAGTATACGTGTTTCTTATGTCATGCTTTATGAAACATATGTTAGGGGTATTAGCCGAGCACCTGTGTAGCTTCCTTAGCAACCATCTGAAATAGTCTTGGCATGAACACGTTTCAGATTCATACCACATATGACAATGCACGATCTACCCCAACTAAAGTTACTCGAAAATACCTCCCCAAAACAACACTTTATATACTTGATAAATCTAGGGTATGCGTAATTTGTATTTACGTCTACGTTTATAGCTTTGTTAGTTTTTAGTGATTAATCGTTTGGTTTTATAGGAAGTTATTGTTTTGTAAATATTTCGCAATTCTAGTAATTCGTCAATTTCTAGGAAAGACGTCTTAGTGTACATTATTCATGAAACTGTATGATGGCATGGATTAGTTTCATAGTTTGAGATGGGGTCAGACTAGCATAAAAGGACATCGTAGCGCATATCTTAACTTAGAGTTGTTGATTTTTTTGTGCCTTTCAGTATGAAATATTCGCGACTGGGACTAGTAGTTTGTACCCTGGAATATTTGGGAAATGGTGATTTCTTTATCTTGAGATGCTTTGGTTGTCAATGCAGAAGCAGTATGGCGGAGGTGCACATGTGAAATGTGGTTCAGAGCTGTATTTTGACTGACCCGGGGAAATTATCTGAAAATAGTTCCCTGTATGTGTGTTTGAGATGTATTTTATATAGTACAGTACTAACGTTACGAAACGGAACCTTGATAAGGAGAATTTATGTCGTTGTTAAGTTGTGATTTTGTGGTCATTTATTGATTAGAGAAAAAAATTTGTAGTCTTGGCGCGTTATGAGAATTTGCTGTTGACAACGACTAACAATACTACCATTTTTTGACCAAATAACGTGGAAACGTGGAAAGTACCTTGACATGAGCATTTTTGAAGCTAGGAAGCCAGCCTGGTTGTTTTGTTTGCCTTTGAGACTAATATCGGTCAGGTGAGCAATATCAGACCTACTTGGACCTCTTTTTTCTCGCTTTTGCAAAAGGTTTTACGTACATTGGGATACAAAAGAGAAACAGAGAGATGAAATTCATTTAAACATTGCACGGAATAAGCGAGCCTTTGCATTCTCTATGTTGTTTTAATCCTTGAATACAAATGAAACCATGACATATTTTATGTTAAAGAAAATATTGCTTAACTAAATTTGTATTAAAATTTAACAATGGTCTTAAAGTATTATAAGCATATATAAATATATATAAATTTATAATTTATCTACCATCAGTCCTGGATGACTGGGCGACTATGACGCCCGCCTTCTGCTGAGATCCATACACTAAATTGCAGAAAAAGTCGGAAATGGGCAAATTAATTGCTAGCTGTCTTTTCGGTTCAGTCACTTCCACAGTTGATTTTTTCAGCATCATTTTAGGTGGTAATGGTGCTGGAGAAAAACAAAATAAAAACAATAATTTTTCTCATATATAAATCTAAAATCATTTCGAACAAATAATTTATTTAGTTTTAATTTATAAAAGCTTTTAGTATTTTTATTCATCAATCGTTGAAGACTTTATGTGGCTAACGTTTTTGCTTTGAAAAATACAATGGCTCGTCAAGCGATTATCTGTATCTTTTTGGTTGGGCACGCCAAAAAATATATTAGTTTGGCTCATATAATTAGGAAGTGTTCTGTCCTGAATAGAACGTTATTTAGAAACTTAGTAATAGCTAATCAGATGTACAATGTCACAATGCTATATCAAGTAAGAGAACTAGACTTTCTTCTGATGTAATGGCAATCAATCATGGCTGAAATCCAACTAATCGTAATTGTCTAGAGTTATTGAGGCTTACTTTTAGACATAGCTCCATTGACCAGTCCGATATCTGCCTTTTTCACAAAAATTATAAAATGAAACCAAAAATATTTCGATAGCGAAAGAACTCCCGCTGTGATTGTTTATTGCACAATCACCTGCCTATGCAAGAAGGATTCGTCCTTAAGAAATTTTAAAAGCCATACCAATAATAAAGACGTCATTTTATCATATACCATACCGCCGCTTTTAATTTGTGTGCTCTTTTCAACAGGTGTTCCGAATCCGACACTGGTGTTGGCTGAAACCTGAAATAAAAGTAATCATTCTTAAATATGTGCATGAATGTCAACCACAATAATGTCGAGAGTCTAAAAAATAACCTTAGGGATTTGATTTTTTTCTTTCTTTGTTTTCATTCTTTATGTAATGTTTAAAAACTATTTGAGATCAGATTTATCTTTGTAAAATATTACTATGGTTATGGAGGTGCCTAGTATATTTGTATATGCAACTTTCCAGTCATTTAATTCCTAGTCAAACTGCCGCTAAGTCAGCAGAACCGGTTCTGCTAGGTACGATGCCCAGTTATGTCACTTATATGGGTGGGTGGTGGTAAATAAAAGGTCTAAGGTTTCCTCTCTATGCTTCAAGGACCACAAAAATAGACATAGATATTAGATGTGGTGCGCATACTGCATATGCTTTGAGAAGTCGATGTAGATTAAATAAAGTTTAAAGACTGAAGAACCCGTATGTATGTATGTATGTATGTATGTATGTATGT
>QKMX01052126.1:0-10255 GCA_003401595.1 Venustaconcha ellipsiformis
ATTATTATTATTATTATTATTATTATTATTATTTCAGTCCTTACCGTGGCCAATGGTGATACGGATTCGGCATGTGACAAGGGATGGATAAACGCTAATTCAAACTGTTACTTCTTTGAATATAACCGCCGAATCACGTGGTCTGATGTCAATGATGAATGCAAACATTATAATGCCATGCGACTCCGATTTGAATCTACAGATGAATTGGTATGTAGATATAACAGTAGCATTTAAAGTAACAATACAATTCGTGTCAGCGACAACTTGAATGTATTGACAGTATGAATAATGCATCTTTTAGAAGAACTAATACTAGTAAGTAGTAATAGTAGTATGTTTGATTCGTGTGATTCCCTTATCATAATTATTTTAATTTATTTATTGTAAATATCGGCATATCTTAGTTTGCTTTTTAAAAAGAACAAAATATTCATCACAAACCCAATTAAAAATATTCCGCAAAACAAAATGTCTTTCTTGCAAACGTGTAAATGTGGATATAAAAACACTGTCTATTAGTTTTAAGTCAAATTAAGTCAGATAATATCCTTTTGTTTCTAACGATGCCAGTGCCGTTGAAATAGACTATTAAGAACAAGGAAGCTCTAACATCTTAGTTTTGAAGATATGCCAATAAATTGATCGTTTGTCAAAACAAAAAGACTTGAACAGAAAATTGTTTGAATCAATTCCAGAATTGGTTTGTCGGGTATGCTCAAACCAACGCCAAATCCGATGGCTACTGGACGGATCTCAATGACCTTCCTGCAGACGGAAGCAGCCTACAAGGCAATGGTCACTGGCGTTTCGGAACTGATGAATTTCCTATAGCAAATTTAATGTAAGTAATACATTTAATATATTTTTGTAAATATGAGACGCTTGCGTAAGATTGAGATTGAAGCGGACTAAAGAAGAGAATGCTTTGAGTGAAATGTCAATACAGTTACACTATATATTTTCATTCCGATGTTGTAGTAATGAAATAGCTGACAGAATATCGTAATTAAAATGGCGATTTTTCTTGAATTTTATCATATTGACCGTGGACGCTAAAGGTAGTGTCATGAAGATAGGTTTCATTAACATATGATGAGTATTACATTTAGTCTATATTGTTGCTTTGTGAGATAATCGCTGACCCTCATTATTTGCCTTATACGTGTAAGATATCGAAAGATTAGAGAATAGGAGTACCATGGAATGAAAATCCTACATGTTAAAGACAGAGTACGTTTTGGCTCTTTGTAAATGTTCCCATGTTCATGTGATAAATTGTATGATTGTATATGAAACATATCATGGTCTTGAGGTCGGTTTCTTTATTTGCTGCAGATTGTGGAATATTTCACCGCAGAATGATGGTATTTCCAAATGTGCTGGGGTAAACATTCAGGGAAACATGGAGGATACAAACTGTATCTCCAAACAAAGTTATATTTGCGAAGCCCCTATGGTTGGTAAGTTTTCATTTAAACAAAGAGTCAAACCTAAAATGCTTTATGTCTCGAAGAAGTTAGCAATGTCCAGATAGTGTCATAAAGTTTGCAAACTTGATCATAGTAGGCCATGGTTAAGACCTTGGTAACAATAAAACAATGCAAATTTGATCATAGTTGAATATGGTTAAGGCCTTGGTAACAATAAAACAATGAAAATTTGGTCATAGTAGGATATGGTTAAGGCCTTGGTAACAATAAAACAATGAAAATTTGGTCATAGTAGGCCGTGGTTAAGGTCTTGGTAACAACAAAACAATGCAGATTTGATCAGGTCATAGTAGGCCATGGTTATGGCCTTGGTAACAATAAAACAATACAAATCTGGTCATAGTAGGCCGTGGTTAAGGCCTTGGTAACAATAAAACAAAGTGGTATTTATTTCAAACAAGCAAAGTGTGCTTATTCTGTGCAGAATTAAACAGGAGGGGTGGCATGATATTTGCACAGTGAAGTGAGTGCCAGAGTCAAACTGATTAGCATAGCAACTCAAGGCAAAATTACACATAGTGATGAGGTTTTTTTCCCATCAGAAGATACGTATCGACAGTTCTGACACAGCCAATTAATTCAAGTCCCGCGTGTGTATCATCAGCTGATGAAATACATGGAATTTTACCAAAACATTGACATAGACTTGAAGATTTTCCAACAAGATTTTTCATTTTTCTCCCGTGCATCTAGACCTGGAAAAGTAGTCCATGGTAGACATGTACTACAACGCACTCGAATAAAGACCTGGTAACACTGAATATAGATGCATTGCATAATTCTCTCAGACAAGACTTTGTTGATGCAGGGCTTGAATTGGCGAAATTTGTAATTAAGACTAATGTTTTAAATATAATTTAAGTCTGAGTAAACATGTCACGCTGAGCCGAAATCAACACGAAAATGTCACAGCCGCAATTAAAAACCACAAGGTTTTCATTTGTAACTTCGACAGAACAAATAATCCGGAACCACCTCAATGATGTTGACATCAACACAGGCGCAACAATTCGAACCAGCTAAATGTCAACGCCGCGAGATAGCTATTAATTTGTCAGCGACCGGAGTAGCCGCAATAAAACATGACAGTGGAATATTGCCGTTCCTCGCAGCTTTTCTCTGCGACACAGTGTAGTCTCAGTACAATTACCTAGCTGTATTCGATACATATTGGTTATCAAGGCTGAATTCGAGATCGTGTGGGCAGAAATGGAAAGCCACTGGCAACTCCAAATGAAACTGGGAGGTAGTACAATTCGAGCAATTTCCTTTCAAAATATCAAACGTATAAAAATGCCAAGAAAATAAGCATACCTTACACCATAGACTATTGTACAAAATAGAAAGCCTGCATGGTTTAATTCCTGAAAAAGAAATTAAAGAAATATATGGAATCAGCTCAATCAAATTGTATCAAATATGAAATACTCTCAAATATTGCCCTGCTGTCAAACAACTGGTATAATCTAGAAAGATGTACAGCCTATAGTTGACATCATTAAGTCGATACAAAAAATGGCAAGAGACCATAATTGAATATATCAGAATACTAATGAAAGAGAATATAATATCGGTGGATAAAAACAATAGTTGAAAAGGACAAAAAATGTTGCGTTACTATTACAAAATCTGTTATCACATGATGCACTTTCAAATGTAGGTGGACTACTAACTACAAAGATCACAGGGCATCTATTGGAAAACGATCAAGGCAAACGATTGACAGGAATTGATAGGTGAAGTTAAAGATAATATCGATCAGAACTCACTGGATAAGGCAACTCAGACCAGTTCGTGTCACCGTCTTTTTACTGTGTTATGTTGTATCTGATCGGTTTGTTCGCCGCCCTAGCGTAGATGCGGCATACATAGTACTCACGCCGTTTCTGTTTTGCACCCGCACCTGTACTTGGCACATCCAGTTGCACCCATTGCACCCGCTAGTGACGCCACTTGGGCACATCGACGGGCAATCGTATATATGTGCATGTTAATCGTGGGAATATATGTATTTGTGCGTTGTGCTTGTGCATTGTAATA
The DNA here is from genome assembly GCA_003401595.1 of Venustaconcha ellipsiformis. Taxonomy (NCBI): domain Eukaryota; kingdom Metazoa; phylum Mollusca; class Bivalvia; order Unionida; family Unionidae; genus Venustaconcha; species Venustaconcha ellipsiformis. The sequence goes on from QKMX01052126.1 coordinate 3,534, forward strand.
ATACTTGCCACATCGACTGACGTCTACTTATAGTAGTATAATAATAACAACGGTATTGTTGGCTCTTGATCTAGGTTGAAGTCTACTACTCCACACGACTTTCCTCTGGCAGGTGCGCCTGTTGACAAAATATTCACGCTTGTGCACATAATGTGAAGACAAAGTCATCTAACCCAGATCAGTAAAAAGAAAATACAAAATCGCTCTAATCATACTACTAAAATGGCAGTTATGGGCGGAACTCCTGTCGTTGTTGGATGTGACGCAGCCGTTTGCGAATTTAGAACCTTCATTTATTGATAGTAGCATCATTTTAATGTAATGAAATAAGGTTGTTGTTTAATAGTCAACGAAACCAGTGGTTTCTGTAACTTTACAAACAACTATTACCAGGCATAAAATATAATATAAATATCACAGCTCTCGCGTTATATAGTTTACGTTGAATGGCTAAAGTTTTTATTTCTTCCATAGTATATAACAGTAAATGAAAAATAAAAAAAAAATGATATTATGTTAGAAACATTTGGTTTTCTGACACCTTATCTAGTCATGTGTAAAACCTTCAGCTTCAGGAATGTCCTAATGTTTTTGAAAACTGTTACGAAATTCCGGAAATAATTAGAGTAAACATGTTATCCACAAATACGTGTACTTATACCAAGGTAAATTGGAAACAGTTTCTTTCAGACATGCAAGTTCTTCTCCATTATAAACTTAATGAAATCATTAATAAGCATGCGAGCAAACGTTGTGAAAGAAGTAAAGATAGGTCACATACACACATGATCATATTTGTATTATCTAATTTGTTTACGAAAGGAAGTCTCAGTGAAATGGAATCGTATATATATGAATCTCAGACAGACAATTTCTCTCCTATTTTCCTTTCTTATTTATTTATTTTCGCAGGAAGTAATTGTGTTGGTCAGTCGTGGCTAAGCAGCAATAAAAATGCGAAGTGCTACTGGATAGCCAATACCACGCTACCCAGTCAGATGCTGACGTGGGATCAGGCCAGAACCAAATGCAGCCAGCAAGCCACACAAGACGGATACAGCAAAGGAGACCTTGTCTCTATCGACGATGACGATGACCAGGTATTTTAGTCTCATAGTTATTGTATCCTCGTCCTCTGCACATTCTTCTAGGGGTGGATTGAAGAACAAGAACACCAGTGTACCAAACAATAAGTACTTTGATGGTTTTTCATAGTCACTTATTTGCGAAAATCTAAACTCTATTTTTCATTCTTTCTTTGGTATAAGAGAAAAAAAGAAGGTATGAAATCTGTCAAAATCATCCTCGTCGCATCTTAAATTACCAAACACAATTATAAACGATCAAAACGTCTATGCTTTAACAGTTTCTTCCGTAAATATTAGGACAAAATTTATTACCGTGCCTTCATGTTTCATGTTTAATACAGTGTTTAATCAGACAATGAAACATGAACTAAATTACACGTAAATATGTGAGTTTTAGGGGGGGGGGAGAAATTTAAGGTTTTTAGGTACGAAAGCTTAGTAGAAGTCTAATATGCCGGTTAATGCCATTTTGTTGTTACGTCAATGTTTAGTCATGCTGGATTTTGACGTTTATATTTAAATTCTTTAAATTTCAGTGGCTGGCTTATGTTATAGTAAATGTACATGTGCAATACGTGTAAAATTTCATTCATAAATTAATTTTGATTGCATCGTGAATTCAACGATTAATTTGGTTAAATACCCTACGCATTCGTTTTGATGGAGATCACGAAAATATCACATGATACTAGGAGCGCATTTGTCCTCTAGAGATATCGTGCGTACCCTAGCTGTTGATTGACTCGTTAATCTGAAAAGGTCATAATATGACTGTTAAGTATTTCAACAGCTTAATGATTTAAATGTTCAAGAATTGTATTAGTGATTCAAATGTTGTTAATTTAGTGCGCACATAAAGACTATAGAAGTGAATTAAAGCAGCACGTTGGGATTATTCAGTAACATGCAGTTTTTGTTAGAGTCGTAAGAGGAAATTGTGAGTTTTTCTAACATGTTCGTTTGGCTAGCGGAGTGAAAATATTTATTTTAAAACAGACTGTACCTTGAGGATTATGTAAAATTATTCAAGTACTTGAACATTTAAATAATTATGTTGAATTATGCGAAACTTTTAAGGACTTTTGTGATATTCTACTTTAGTGTAATTTACCTTGAGTAAAACCTGTTGGATTTGGAACTGTGATTCTTCATTAGAGCTAGCGTGTTAGCACATAAGCAAATTATAACCCTCATAGAGAATACCGTTGGATAGTTACGGATTAACGTGTAATTAATATTACAATTTGGGATTTTATTATAGGAATTCATACATTGTATGCTATTTGTAATTATTTCACACTGTTTGATTCTATATTTAAGGAAAATAAATTTATATTTTGGAATTATTCAATTTTTGCCCAAATCTTTTTTATTTTTAATAGAATGGCTTGTTTTTGATTCCTGTTACTGGCTTGATCTAAATCCCTAAAAGATAATATGGATATTGTGTTATATCCCAAAGGATGAGATATTGAAAAAGAAGTAGTGCTAAATGGCAGAATTGCGCTTCTTGAACAAATTTCATAGTCGATCGATTCACGGGAATGCCAGAATGCCCAAATACATTATATATTAAAATGTAAAATGCATATTTTAAATATTAAAAAAACATAATTCTAAACTCTATATTTCATGTCTGTTTTTTATTGCAGACATTCCTTTTGGGAGAATTGCCCTTTCTGACTCAGAGTTCAAAGCTATACTGGACGGGCCTATACTATGCTAATTCCCAGTGGAACTGGGTCAATGGACAGCCGGTGAACACAAATTATTTGTGAGTAAACTTAATTTAAACCATATCCTTGCTTGAATTCTTATATGCCTTCCATGAATAATGATATGTTCTAATTGCAAGTTTGCTTTCAGTTAGACGTGTGTGACTTTGCTTTAAAAATGGGCTTGCGGGTCTCTTGTAACAAGCTTTAGTTTCGTTAAAGCTATAATGTCTGTATTTTTCATAAATTTAGAAGAACTGGCTGAAATCTACGCATTCTGTCTGTTCACCCGAGTCAGTCTGTCACAAAGTTTTATTTATAGTCTCAGAGATTGGGTTACTTTTATGAAGAAAATTAATTAATAAAGATTACAAAAATTAAGAGTATGACGCTTTTAAAAGACCTGATTTATGGCCTGGAATCACCGACAAATTGTACTCACGTATATCATGTTGCAGTTTGCATTATTCTATTTAGGCATATGGAATGTACATTCTTTGCCTCTGCCAACGGTTCTGTATAGATTTGCTATGTTTGTGAATATTTTAAATATTATAAATGTATATCGGAATTCTAAATAGCATCATCACAAATTCTAAATTTCATCTCTGATGTATGTCATATCATTTGGTGACAGATGTTCATTACCATAGTGAGAAAACAAATTTTAGTAGTTACGATTTAGAAACTTAGCTATTTTTTCCTTGCATTTTTAAGTCCGCAGTTTTGATAAGTATCCATGAATCAAGAACTGAAGGTCCAGTTATGAACAGATTCGTCGCGAAATGTGGTCATGTTGTACGTAATGGATATACAAGCCGAAGCTTCCCGGATTCCAGATTCCAGATTCCTGATTCCTGATGTGTATTGTCCTCAAAGTGAGAAGATACGCGAAAAATCGAGGTCAAGATAATTTATCGGTTAATTTTCTAATAAATAGGCAAAGTGTGTGATTTTATAGTATTTCAGCATACGATACACTATACATGGCGGCCATTAGGCCCATATCTGGTGGAGAAAGAACCCTGGAAGAACCACCGACCTACAGAAAGCTACTGGCAATCTTTCCCAAATTACCACATTGGCCGCATCTTTGCTGGCAACGGTTCCAATAGGATAACGCCATCTACACATTGTGCATTGTCCTAGTGACATCTATTAGATTGCACGAGTGCTCATTGATGTTTAATACTAACTAACGTGGTTCATTCAACATCGTCAATAATAGTGGAAGCAAATGACCTAAAACGGATACTTTTTAAGTTTAAAATCGAAAGTATGAATGAAAGGTTTTCGTGCAAACACAGACAGGTAGTGGAAATTTTTTTTTTTATCAGACCATTCAAGTTGTGTGCTCCGCTTGTCTAGATCATATAGGAACAGTGTTCAAATTTGAACAACATAATTTTGATTGGATGAAGTGGCTTGCAGCGGCATCCAGTCTTTTTCATTATGCATTTAGTAAGATGAGCCTGCGATCTTCAATCTGAGCAAATCTTCTGAAGTTGTAATACTCGTTTCGCTATTATTTAAAGACATGTGGTGACAGGGTACTTTTTCCCAAACTCTTCTGTAAACTCTTCTATAAAGTGAAAAAAATGCACGTCAAATCATAATTTTTAAGTGATTATAGATTGCTTGAACTATTTGCTATGTAAACTATTTACTTTACCAAAACAAAAAGCCCATTCACAAGCGATAATCCTTTGTAAGAATGAAACCAATGTAGTTAGCACTTCATTGCCTGTCAAATATAATAAAGGCTGTCATACTATATATGCCATCCAACAGCACATCCGTAGAACGCCAAAGCAGAGATCTCTGCTATGTATTTATCACAAGATCCGGGTGAAGGTACCCTTATTTGATAAAAAAAAAAGATATGCTTTATATGTGGAGAAAGGAGTAACCTAACCAAATGTAGTTGTAGAGTTTTACTTCACCTATATTTAGAAGAAATTTATATGAAAACTTCATTTATTGACATTACGAAAAAAATAGTTAAATATATTAGATACTTAAAACTTTGGTTTCTATTGCACGTCAAATACACATGACCTTCGATTAATTTGAAAATAATAGCATCTTGATGGTTAATCCCAATAAATGAGGCGGTACGGTCTCTTGTTACATTGAAAGACTCGACGAAATTACACACAGGTGTTACAGTACAGTTTTACAGGTGTTACAGTACAGTTTTACTGTGCGTGTGAATGCTTTCATCATTAAATACCCCCATGTTACAAATCTGAGACGTACAAAGGTCAAAACAGCTACAGATTTGAATGGTGAGCCAGTTGTCTGCTGTACCAGATTGAATGACAGTGTGTGCATCGGTGTGAAAATGCAGTTTGTGACTTTAGCAGCACCTGCTGAAGTAATAGAGTCCGGTATAAAATAATATTGTCTCGAGAAAAATATGAAAACGATCCCATTCGCACAAATATTGTTTTCGAATTCTTTCAGTTTAAAGCAATGATGTTTCTAACTCTAACTCCTACATATTAATTCTTTTTCTTTTAATTTATATTGATGTTAAATTAGATGACACATACATGTCATGTATAGATATAGAGAAATTATGTTTATATGCGCCAAGAAAATTAAGCTGTTTTAGATAACTATTTTTGCGTCACAGGAAGAAAATAACCTAAGAATATTGACATTCTCGTTCACTTTTGCTTCGTTATACGTTTCTCAATTAACGTTTTGATTCAATTTCGCATTGACTAATTGAGTTGAATGCATATAACTGACCGTGTGTACATGCATACTAAACGGTAAAGAATCATGCTACTTATTTTTTTATAGTAGAAGGCAGTATCTTACTCGGATAACGTCTAGCCTAAAACTAAATGCCTAATTGCAAGATAATGAACATGCAATTTCAAATTATACTTTGAAAAGTAATACTTGTTAAAACTTATGATATGGTAGCACTTCCAGATTAGCGATGTTTGCTGCAGTAGTATAAATATGCTGGACCGGCGTCATTGTTTTCAGTCAAATGTCACAGCGCCATGTGCTGTCATAATTGTTTTTTTTTTTTTCGTTTTTTTTTTTATTATTGCATTTTTTATTATTGCATCTTACATATGGTAATAGCTTACATGGAAGATTAATTGTGCTACATTGTAACTTCCATTCTATATTTATCGGTATAATATTTAACATTCACGGGCGGTCCGTCCAAAGGCAAAATAGGCAAATGCCAAGGACTCCAAGTTAATTACGGTTCCAAATCTGAGGAGAAATTATATGGGGAGAGGGCATGGTTGGCCTGGGGCGTCAGTTTCTGGCATATATTCTAGGGAAATACCTGATTTATATAGTACAAATCTGTAATACAAAAATATGCCTATCGTAACCCGAATATAATTCAAGCATTCGGAACTTAGAGGCCAGTCCTTCGAATTATACCTAGAATGTATATGACGAACTCCCATTTGAACTATTTTGGCTATTTACGGCACAAGGATTTACCAAGATGTTTTGATTGATCGAACTTTTTTTTTAAAATTTGTAACATCTTGGTCAATCCGACAGTCAATCCGAAATGTTGAAATATAAAAGGTTGTCCCAATAGAGTGGGACTTTCTTTTTTTTGCAGAGAAACATCACAGAAACAATATGTATACTTTATATGTGAATTGCTGTGCCGACATACATTATGCATTTTTTATTTTCGCAGAACTACCCGATGTCGTTCTGAATGTTATGATCTGTATGATCTACCTAAACGTTACGGATTGTCCACGTTTTTATTTGAGTCTGTAACACTCAGATAGCTTGTATATGTTTGTATTTACTAAATTTATGCTATCTGCAGATTTGTGACATTTGTTTTGACTTTGCGAATAAACACGAAATATAACAAGCAGGCTGTTCTCTCTCTCTCTCTCTCTCTCTCTCTCTCTCT
>QKMX01052147.1:0-11575 GCA_003401595.1 Venustaconcha ellipsiformis
TCAGCCAGTTGCAGGAACCTTTTTTGGGGTAAGGGTTCGGGCAAAAAGTTGTAGGGTTCACCCTCACTGCTGATCATTATCAAAACTAATCTGATAATTTGGTCACATAATTCTGAATTTGATAAATGTACCAGACCTATGATATAAAGAGTGGTAACAAGTAATCCATGATGGATGCATTACATAGTACTATACGCTCTCTCGGTTGCTCTGCCATGTGAGCTAATGGTAACTAATCGATACTTGAAATTCGTTTGCATACATACATAAAAGCTAGGGATATAAAGATGCAATTTTGGAATAAGGAAAAAAAAAATATGGCCAAAGTGTTCAGAAAATATGTAGAGATTACTGTGAATCTTGCTAGTTATATCTGTTCTCAATACCAAAATTTGTAAAAATGAAATCGATGTGTCATAACGGAAGCTATGCATTTTAATAGAACCTTATTAAAACACGGTTTTTATTCTGATATGCATTTTAGACTTACATCCGACAGCTATTAGCAAACAATCTATTGGCATTTTATATCAATCAGTTTGCATTCCTTTAATTTACTACAGTTCATTTACATTTAATTATAACAAAATATTAAACATATAGTCACTAACAATTTAGGAGCAACACGAATGTTTGTTTACATAGTTAAATATTTTGCGAACGTTTACATAGAGAAAATAAACATAGTATGTGTTAATGATGCAGTCTGAGCCATATTTCTGATCAGTTATGCCTTGATTGTTATATAGGTTAATAAAACATAGATGTAGATTGTGAAGAATATGAACATATGTCAGAATGGTTACTTTGTAATCATCTCGTCAACTACATATGCCAAAATTAGGGTTGAAATAACTGGACATATTTGATCAGGTTAATCTAAAGATTTGATTCAGAATAAATCAGACTTAATGTCGCGATGTGAGCGCCTAATATCCTATTAAAAATAATAAGCATGTTCTCCTCTGTTATTTGTTATGATTAAACCAAAGATTTCATTCGTTCAACAAGACTAAACAATTTGTTATCTGGCTTAGTATCCTTATTGGTCCCATACATTATTTAGTTTACCTCTGAAATTGGTTATTCTTTACTTGAGGCGATGCTGTTTCCACGCATGCATTTGCAGTTCAATCTCATGTCCACAACCGCAAATAAACATTTATTCTATTCTGGCAAGGACTAATTCATTCAAGTGCATGTTCGAAAGGATTTCAGATAAACCATGAGAACAAAAATTGTATTTTTTCTGGACACGACGGCCAGTCCAAATAAGTTTAGTTAATTTTTTGTACTGTTTTTCTCTTCCAACAGTCATATAACGAAAGAGCGGAGAGCAACTCATTGGTCTGTTCTCGATCAGTTTAGTACCTGACTACCATAGCAGAAATATGTAGCGATCAATAATTTTGGTTTGTGTTTTATAGCACATTCAATAGTAAGGACAGAATACACTGTGATTAAACTATACCAGCAATGAATTTTAGATGTGTAAATGCGCCAACATGACAACATTCATGTACACTTTACGTTTATCTTTTACATTATTTTTACATGTAACAAATTTGCTCAGGACTGCAAATAATTTAGAAGGTATAATTTGTATTACCTAATACTGCTATATGCATTAACATCCATGAAAGAAACTCCAAAAGTCTCGTAGATCTGGTCATAGTTGTATCGTCTTGGAACGGAATAAGTGATTATAATATCCCAGATGATGTGTACGTTCGAAGTAAAACTGTGCACGCTAGTCATGAATATTGAACACAATAATTAGCAGTTATTTGGATATCCTTTCTCGAAGAAATAGCCGAAGTGGTCCGAATATGGATGTATTCGGAACATCCGTGATATTTCCGTTGCATGTCGAATAACCGTTATCAATTATTATCCTACTTCCTAGATAAACTCTTTATCATTCTGATATAAAGTCATGGTAGAGAAATTATATACGAAATTAAATATTACTTGAACTTGATAACATTTTACAACAAATGAATACCGCTATATCTGTGGCATTCTCCGTGTAAAGGGAAATAACTCAATGGATGAGGTAAGCTACTGAATTAGACCATTAGTCAGAGCATTTGACTCATCTGGATCTTCCGTTATGGTTGATTGCGAGACAATTACGGCCTAAATCGTTCAATCTTCGGTTTCTCTGCGAGACTAAACTAAGCAGCGGGTGTGTCCTGGGTTAGAAATTTGCAGTAAAATATCATACATTTCGTACATGGAAAATTATTCCGCGGCAGAAATACCGCAATCTAGTGATACTGACTCGGCTATTTATGGGACTGGATTATAGGACAATCCGAGAAGTTACGAAGGATGATACAGTTGCGTGCATTGACAACCCCTTGCCTAATCGTTGTTTTGTAAAACAACCGAGGATGTCCTAATGAAACTATCACAATACATTGAAGTTACGATCTATAGGATTGACCTCGAAGTTGCGAATTGTCCGTCTGTCTGCCACATAACCATAGTCTTTAGACCTCTTGCATCGGTTACAGAGAAGATAAAGCTAAGAGAACGTCTCTGAGTTAAGGCCTTATTCTGAAGGTAAAAGTCATACTATTTTCCTGAATAGACTTCTACTAAAAGCAGATAAGTTCATGTCTTGTGGTCATGTTAGCGCTTTTATGTATGTTCCTCTTAAATTGAATAATAATTGGTTTAAAATGTAATACTAATATAGTTTACCAAAATTTATCAAATTCAGAGTGTTACTGGATATGTACCTTAATTATAATGTAAATGTTTCATGAAAAAATATTGATAGCTATGGTATTTTACAACGTGGGCTAGACTGGTCCCTTGTCGAACGTTCGAGAAAAGATTAATGTTCAGCCATTTGTCAACGTTAGCTATTCACAAAAAAGGATGATCGTTTCACTGTGTTTATTTTAAACAAACAGTATATAAGCTGATCCTTTCTGAACTGTTATGTACTGATAATAAATTTTGCTGAAGAAATAATATTATTGCAGAAAATAATTGGTAGAACTTTGAGTATAGTGTTGCATTAGTTCATGTTTTAACTGTTTAACTGACGGAATGTGTTAAAAAGAAGGCAGCGGCTGTATAAAGAAAATATCGGTTTATTTTATATTTTGATATTGATAATGGCTCGGTCACTCGTTGTATACATTATGTTGCAGCTATTTGTTTAATGGAACACTATTTTAATTATTCTAATTTTATTTTGTCGAATATTGTAAGAAGACTTTCAATGGTCTCATAAAATGCAGATAACACCAACATATTTAAGGGTGCATAGACCTTACATTGAGTCGCACTACAATGTAACATAACTATGGTGAAACTTTACAGTCACAAAATCATACAAAAACGTTGCAAGTTTCTGTTTTGTCTAACACCTTGTTGTATTCCTTGGGTATTACATACCCATTACAATGTATCCTCAATCGAATCAAACTATGCTATGTACAAGTACCGGTGAATTTTTAAGTTTTGAATATATATTCTTATTAAATATTCTCCCGTAAACAATATAGTATGACCCCGTTTAGGTAAAGAAGACAAAATATAACTGAATGTGCATGCACATGAAGGTTCGCAAAGTAACTGCAAGTAGAAGCAACTGGATACTTAAAAAACTATGTATATAAAAATAAGATTTCTAAACTAAACACGCTTGTAATGTTTTGGAATGCATTAATCTGACCAATCATTATTTGCATAGTACGTACACTTTGGAGAAAACGATGACGTTTGCTTTCGAAAGCCAAAATATATCTCCGCTTTAGTCACCCTAACAGTGTCATTCTTTATCCTTGTTTCTTGATAGATGGTAAGAATAAATACAGGAAAAGAAATTATAGGAACGTTGATAATAGTGTCAAATGCAAAATAATTTATATGTAAGGTAAAAGAGGAAAATACTTTTTGCATAAACGTGAAGTATGCACTAAATATTTATGGTATTAAGAGACCAAACCGGTTCAGATTTATTAAACTTAAACAGATTTCATAGGACAACATTTGATATTGTTGTGCTTGCGATCTTGTAAATTGTTTCTGATCTCATATTATAGTTCTTTAAAAATGTTAATTTGTTATCTAAGAAGGCAATATTAGTTACAATGACACATGCCAACACAGCATATGTGACCAACAAAATACAATAAATATTTAACAAATATGAGATACAAAACGTCTGACTCTGAAATGCAAGTGAATACATTGAAACACATTGATTACGTGCCAAAAGTTTCATACAATACAAATCTGATTCACTTTCAAATTTCTGAAAGCTGCATTTCCCTTGGCTAATTCGAATGTCATCAAAACATGACTCCTAATCCGTTTTTGTGAAGTCCATGTCTGTATACTCTTTGATATTAGATTTCCATATTTTCTTCCGTTTGCCTTGTTTTGTCTTTCCTGTCACTGTGCCCTGTATGATTGTTTTTTGACAGGCCAGATGTACATGCAAAATGACCGTAATATTTTAGTTTGCGTTTCGTTACGGTGGTGTTCAGATTTTCATATAATCCTATTTTTCACATATCGTGCATATATTATAACCAAAAATGATCCACTTTCCTTACTATTTCATTTCATCGGGAAGTATTAGTACTTAATACTGTACATGTATGAATTACCATTTACATTCGAATTAAGTAAGTTAATTTATATATACAAGCGTTAACTGATCACATGATCTTTATGAATAGGATTATTGTTCATCTGATTTGAAGTGAAGTTGTATGTATGCTTTATGTAGAAAGCAGATTTTCTTAATGTATAAAACCATGAAAACAGATTTACCTCCCTTCAGTTATAATCATAATTTACAAACATACTACATGTATCCGGAGATAGAGATTGATGATAGCAAATAATGGTATGTTAAATCGAAATACAGGCTGAATTTGTGAAAGCAAGAAAACAAAAAAACAAAAAAAAAATCAAACATTTATATCCCTTCGTCCAAGAAGATATACATCTAACTAGATGGTAGTATGATGATATGTTTTGATTATGGCAGTGAATGAAATTGTACATGTAATATGCTGTTTGTATCGCAATGTATTTGCAAAACAGTAACCGTCATAGAGAAATCTACTTTAAATTTCAGACGTCAGCTCAAAAATATTAAACACTGACTCATATTTTTTAATGAAAATAACAGTCGATAAATGCGTTTTATCTAAATGTAATTATGCATGGATGTGTGGAAGAAGAGCAACTGGAACACACTGATTGAATTCGTAGAGCAGGTCCGATATGTGGTGTAGGAGCAGGTGTGTTTAAGCTTAGAAGGGGAGAGATATGCATCTTGTAAAACAACACATTCTATACAAATATGGTCCGTTCTTAAGACCGGTCCAGTCTTACAATAGGGGTGGGGTGGGACTATGCAGGATTTTCATATATGCGAATAGTTCGATCTTCAACACAGTTACACGGTAACGTCTGAATGAGCAACATGATCAAAACCAGATACTACAATCAAACATAATGCTGAGGTCACCGGCTTTCAAAGGCTGTGTGTATTTAGCTCAGCAAATTTAGTATATTTACAACATTTATATGGCGTCATTCCACCGGTAGATTTTCAGGAGCCGTGTCGGTCGTGTTAAATTAAAATACCTAAGAAACATTCATACTAGGTTCCGAAGACAAACAATTAATCTCTGCAACATACTGGAAGTGCCTGGAATTCGTCACAAAAACACCTCAATGAACTATTTATGACGTTAACGACTCCGGGCTTTAAAGAGGCCTACCTCCCACCTGAAAGTGTTATCTCTTAGAGTATAAATACTCTGCATTATGAGCGATTTTGCAAAGTGCCTATATAAATATCAACCGTACATTGCAGCGTGATCTCACACAATACCAGAATTTCATACAATCTCAACACTTTGTGAATTTCTACAGATATAAGCAAGCTTGAGCATGGCTGGAATGGCTCAAAAAACTATCGATACACATACAACAAAACATAAAAAATACCGCAGAAGTATCATGGTCATCGACGTTGTTGCATATGTGGAATCAGCCGTAGTAGAAACACAATGACGTTATTTAGTACATCATCAGCCACGTACATGATAGCACATCCAGTGCTAGCATCAGTGGGTACCGGTGTTGCTGTTATCGCTGGAATCGCAGGTATTCTTAATATCATTGAGAAAAAGTTATCGAAGAGCGCTACTAAAAATTTACACGAATACACGACGTTTTTATTAGCGGCGACACATGCACATGCGCTGTTATTATTCTTGATATCGTTAGAGATAAGCGACGGTGTAATCTAAAATCAAGAGTTGGTTAATATGGTCAATGTTTATCATGGTGTGTGCAGCACTCTGAGCGCTAGCACTCAAGATGCTCAAAACGTGATTGCCGGTATTAATGCCTGTCCATTAGAGCCATTGTAAACAATAATGTCACAAACAATCGGTCAATGCAGTCAATTGAACAAATCCCCGCCTACACAACACCACAAGCAACCACGATATATCAGCGACGTCAACATAACCCGAGTTCAAAGTTATCTTTCTTACAACAATACAAGCCAAGGAAATCGCCTTTGAGCACATAAACTAACAGCAGGCTAAACACTGGCGCAAAATCATTCAGGAGTTTGTCCAACAACAACTCATTGTTATTTGCGTGGAAAAATTAAGGTAGACAAAACTGGATACCAGGACCCGAACTGGAATTTTGTCGGCATTCTAACAGCAATTTATCAAATCGAGCAAATCAATGATGAATTTCAACGCAAAATCAAGTCAATGAATGGGAACCAAGCTCTCTCATGGTAATGAGTGTACATGAATCAACGCAAAGTGCAGAAAAAAAAATAAATATCAGATTCCATCCACTCTGTTGATATGTATATCAGTGATCGATTCGGAACGTGCTTTGGGTGGACATAATCTCCACCATCAATGCCACTACCACCAACACAGCCACAACTTCAACGATCTTAATTTGTCACGATCTAACATGCGTTTGTAACAATTCCAGCGTACATAGAAGAACATTCGAGATGGCACGACTAAACTAATTGTAATATATCTATTAAGAATGCATTTTGAGTAATGGAGGAGTTTGCAAAATTAACACTGATTAGACCCGAAGCTGCGAGGTTTGATCTTGACAAACTCGCCGATAAGAAAAAGAGCCACATAATACCAGATTTGTAGTTACGAAATCGTGTCCGTGAAACCAAGAAGGAGTTTAATGATAATGCATAAGCACATGTTTAGTCGGCATTCAGAATTAAGCAAGACAAACCATAGTATGAGCGAGCATATCCTGTGACGGCAGCTGTTTATGCAATTTATCCACTAATGATGAACCTGATATTGATGATCTTCAACCGATGCGTCGTTTGATAGTCATTTGTAGTGAATTATTTAGCGATCAGGAGTTAACTCCACCAATGATCATGACATACACTTGATAAATGATTTGTTAAATAATTATTTTACAATTTCATTTGTCATTGCTCGTTCTGCTCAGCAGAAAAATTCGTGAAAAATTCGTGGAAACTAACATGAGCAGAACATCGTGAGGATATTCAATGTTTATGTATCGGTTACGGACATAATGGACTTTGGAATACTACATATGAATATACAGATGTAACTTCGGTTGATGTAGTTACGTGTTATCCTGGATGTTTTCTTGGCCATGATGACTCTGGGCGGTATTTTGAAATATTTGAACATTATACACATAAAATGATTAAAATTTTAATAACTTGTGTATTATCTGTGGATACTTATTTGAATCATATGGATTTGACAGAATTTCCTGAGACTGAATCATTTAAATTTGATGCGAATGCTCATCCGGTTATTCATGCTTGGTTTGGTGAATACGCCAAAATTAAACGTGATTGGGCCCCAATAGTCTTATTGCAATATATGCTAGAATCAATGATATCGCTGTCGCCGACGGTAAATGAAGCAATAGTTATATGCGCCAGACCAATGTTTAGGATGCCAGAACCTAAAATTAATGGTTTCCACGAGGATATATCATTTGCAAAAGAGATAGGTCAAAAACTAATTGGTACATTTACTCTTGGCGCATCATCAGGTAACACGATTGATCACAGATGATGCAGAACTCGACTTTATAATTGCTGGTACGACAAAGAAAGTTACAATTGCGTTCAAAGAACTCGTGAATATACTTGATGGAAAAAAATTGGTAGGGAGATGAAAGAACGTGGCGTTAAGTCTTGCACGTATCATGGTTTCTTTAGTTGTCTTGGTGATACATGGACTCGAGAGAGAATGAGTAAAATATATTCCCAGAA
Organism: Venustaconcha ellipsiformis; assembly: GCA_003401595.1. NCBI lineage: Eukaryota > Metazoa > Mollusca > Bivalvia > Unionida > Unionidae > Venustaconcha > Venustaconcha ellipsiformis. Next base: position 8,315 of record QKMX01052147.1, read on the forward strand.
TTATCTGGGATAAGATATGCACGGTATCGTTACTTTAAAAATGTTTCTTGATTAGTTATTGACGCAAAACACAGCTGCAATTATGTGCAGAGATCAAGGTCAACCACCATCCTTTGTCGGAGAATAACCGCATGACTGGTTAAAAAAATGTTTTTTATTACGAAGAAATGTTATACGATTATATAACAATCAATGATTCATTAAAGAATCTAACAGTGGCAATAAGGCTTAAATTCAACCAGACTGGATACACGAGATGAGTGAGGCAATCCCAGAGACGACGATTAATAACTTCTGGAATTTATGGCGCCCTAATGATCTAATATCCACATCTAGAAAAATAGTTCGTGATTCACTTCAGAGTAAATTATTTTCACATTTTTAAATCTAATTGTGCCAAAGCGCTGTGACCAAGAAGATGAAATTCCAGGGTCTAACGAAAAACAAAAACTCGTTCTTAGTGATGTTGTTCCAGGGGGATGTTGTTGAGAGCACCGTAACACAGCAATCTTACAGGACTAAAGGATATGCAATACATATTCATTCATTGTATCGTGTCGTCAAATCTGGTATAGCTGACCGCATCGAGAGTTAAAAAATGTTTCAGCTACATATTATAGTTTATACTGTGGAAGATAATTAGCCTAAAACCACCAAAACGATGCAGTGTTTTGCACCGTGAAGAAAATATTAGCTAGTTATCAGTTAAATGACAAAATGACAAAAAACAAATAAACGCGAATTTGATCTCGATGTTGAATTTATTATGACGAAGTGACAAGAACAATATAATCACTGCTCGATTTGTAACACTATAACATTATAGAAGTTTTTGTCTAATGACCCACGACAATTTACCGTGGACAAAATTAATAGTAATTTGGGCAATAAGCGTATGAATGCGATGCTGACCTGCATTAAATATAACACGCATAGGGGAGATATTGCCCTAATTTGCTAGTGTATCCATGCTGATGGTAATTGGGTATTTTTTGGAATTACTTGCAATTGTTCAGAGACAAATACACTCTAACAAGACGTAGTCTGTAGATTGCAGGCCTGCATGTAGATCTAACTACTTTGGAAACTGAATGTGTGGCTACACTCCAAAAGTGATCAGTTTCTTTGTTTTTACAACCTTCAAATACCTGACCATCAAGTTACCGAGTACTGGACTCATTGATAGGTCACGCCACTATTATGTGTTTCTTTGATATTGCATTGGGTTTCATAGAAATTCCACTCATGACATCGTTTTTTTGAGCAAATATTACGCATTATACTTTTGGAACCTATTCACGACATCTCGTGTCTGTGGAAATTTCAAAAGCATACTGATATTCAAGTAATCGCTTAGAAAGTGTTCGATTAAATCGCTCAGTTCGTAAGGAATGCTAACATTAACCATCCATAATGAATTGTTTGATGTGGTGGTAGATACATTTGCCATGTTGTCTGCCGGACTAATCAATCTGAGGCAAAACCACACAAAACACCTGCTTCATGAGCGAGTTTGCTAATCGCTACTCTACCCCTCCAGTGTCCTCTTGGACTATAATAGACTGAAAACATGATTATAATTATGAACAATCAATTGCCAGCACAAGGGGCGTAATCCCCAATGGGTAACTTGCCACTCATCGCCGATCTTATCAGTCAGTTTAAGAGCAATTTTTGTTGTAGATCTTGATTTGTATAAGCAACAGCATCATGAACAGGGCACGTTTGATCAGTTGCATTCACTGGAGACTCACCTGGTTTTGGATGGGTTGTTTTTGTCGAGTGAGATCGAGTTCCCGGACCACAATAATTATATTCCGGACGATGTTTCCCACCAGGGTACTTAGCCCATCGAGTTCCTGTTAATTTTCCGAGTGTCTTAACAATATCTCCACCTTTTGACGTCTCGCGAGATGACACAAATATATATATATTTTGGTACCATGTTTAACGCAAGTATCTATAAGTGCACGTCCACGATTCTTAGTCATTTTCAAGAAAATGGTTTATGTTTTTAATCCACAATTATCAGTGACTGTTTTGCATCGAACACAATATAAAGTCATACTCTCATCATCCGAATATAAATAACTTTTCAACATCGCGAGTGCAGGAACCAGTTAAACATCATCCGTAAGTATTATTGGTCCATCTTGTCCTGGTTAAACTCATTTGCTACTCATTAATTATGTAGTTCAAAATGGAACAAACAGTATTAATTTGCTTCATCCATATGCCAGAATGTTCTTAAGAATTAAATAAAAATGCAAAGGATATGGAAAACAAAGATGACGGTTACAGTGACATTATTGAATTTATCACTGATATATATGATGCACCATTATTCTATGATCTTGACGGTAGAATTAGCAACCTTGTTATATACGATGATGCTATGCTCGACAAACAAATCCAGCTCGAATTTTGACACGCGGAAGGCAAAAAAAAAGAACACAGAAGCAATTTATATCAAGCTACTATCCAAAATGTTACCACGGTTATCAGGGACAACACTAATCATTTGGTTGCCTTTAACGGCGTTGATAAACACATTTTAAGGAACATTCGCCAGACTTGGTGCTCTGGTGATATGGATATGGTTTGATTCGAGAACTTCTCACATCCGCAAAAATTCCCATATGGGTTTTCACGATAAATATGCACGATCGGTTATGATATCAAACCTCTCTCGATAACATATTTATGCAGACTGCTTCAGGTTTGACCATCTTATAGGTGAACAGACATTTGTGATTTCGATTATAGGCTTTACGCATAATCTGATGTAGGGGACATTTATGTACAAACGTATTTATTATGACAATAATTTTGCATAATCGTGCTTATAAGATAATTTAATGTGTAATGACAATTCATTAGTAAAAATTTGTAATGTTTATCATTATAAATTAGTCACATGGCTAGCATTTTTCAGTCGATGTATGTTTTGTTTTTACTGGTAACTTTCGAATTCTGACACTGGCCATCACGACTACCAACAACCATTTCGTGAAATGCACTCAATATTCTTTAGAGCACCAAACACATATGTACATCCCTATCAGCCAAACAAGGTATGCACATGCACGTATGACAATATGTAAAATGAAGTATATACAGAGAAAGCACAATTCAAAGCGATTAATAATGCTCCTTTTTAGAACGAATATACCATAATTACGTATGTGTTTCGTTGTGTGTGTGTGTCTGTGTGTTTTGGATTTATCAATTTTTCAGTCATATCGCTACAATGTCTGCAGT
>QKMX01052157.1:0-12924 GCA_003401595.1 Venustaconcha ellipsiformis
ACATACAAATATAACTATACACTAACAAAATACACACACACACACACGCACACACTGGAGTTGTGAGGACTGGAGTTGTGAGGTAGGTACTAGTAATTCTCCTAAGGTATAAGGTATTATGATTGGGTAACATACTTGAAGAAGAAAGAAGAAAAACTAAAATAGGCTTAAAAATGTGGAATTTCCAGCTTATTATGTGATATAGAAAACTCATTTAGTAATGCTGTATAATTTCTGCTATATCTATACAGGTCAGTTTTCTTTATTATCTAGTTTTAGTGTTGACTTCCTATTTATATATGTGATGCCTTACTGATTTTTACTTGTATAGAACTTCATTGGGTTTTTCCAACACAATGGATATTGTAGCATCTACTCATGAAGTGATCCAGGTGTATTGAACTGCTATCCTTGACATTCTTCTCCAACTACTTTGTAGGTAGAACAAGAGACATTGGCTTCACTATGTTCATCCTAAAAACTCAAGTTTCCTCATAGTTATTAGCTCTTACTATGAGTGAAACTGGCCTTACGGACTTGGACCATTCCCATTGTGTCTGTCCTCTTCATTTCTCTATAAATAATCACCTGCCAGTTCTACTGTTCTGACATCTGGTTATCTCAGACCTGTCATATGGTAACCATGTACTAGGGACAAATTTTGAAAAGAAACCCTTGATGTCTTCTGCTGTGCCTGAGTTATTGTTAAATCCAACAACAAGAGATATATAACAAAAATACATTCACTCATAAAGCAACTTAAGAGCTCTCAAATTTTGATAACAACATACAAAATGCTTTTGAGACACAAATACAGACACATCAATCTGTTTGATAGAACTCCAGACACACAGGCAATACACGTCACTGGCCACACAAAATCAAACTCTCACAAGTGCTAATGCAAATCCGTTATGTCAAACTGGTTTCTTCTTTATCAGACACCCACAATCAGCCCCAATTGAATTAAATATAATAATGCAATTGCATTTGAAAACTGCACTTACCAACCTGCATTTCATTCATCAGTCCACATGCTATTGCACAAAAAGTTTTCCATGTAGCGTATTATTGCAATGTTGTTGTTTGACCTTCAGTCTCTAAGATGACTATGACTTCAGATCTGGGTTGATCTGTGAATGTGTAAATGGCTGTTGAAACTAAACCACACTCTGAAGAGTCTAGGGCATTGAGGACATGGAATTGGGGAGGGGAGGCTGGATGGACTGATGGTTGGCACTGGCTCTGCTATTCCCCTGCTGGCATTTATGTTTGGCCTCGTTGATCTTCAAAAGCAGCTGATCCTGAGTTGATCTGGTGATGCCAGGCAGCGTGGTCTTCAGCAAGCTGCTCCCATCTGTCAGGATCATTGCCACTTCATGGAGGCTTTGAGCGTGTCCTTCAGCTGTTTCTTTTGACCTCCTCAGGAATACTTGCCTTCAGCGAGTTCCCCATAAAACAGTCTGTTTGGGATACGCTCATCAGGCATATGGCAGACATGACCAGGCCAGCAGAGTTATGACCTTCTGAGCATGTCATAAATGCTTGTCATACCTGCTCCCTGGAGGACTTATGTGTCAGGAATCTTGTCCTTCCATTTGATGTGGAGCAGTTTTCTGAGGCAGCGCATGGTGACTGTACACTGACCATGTCTCACAGGCATATAAGAGGGAGGACATTACTACTTGGTTTTGCAGGCTGATTCCTCTTCTGTTTCACACAGTATTGTGAAGTCTGCAGAAGGCTGCATTTACATGAGCATAGTGACCTTTTCACTGATGGAGACGCGTGACAAGGTGCTGCCAAGGTAGATGAACATGTCAGCAACAGCTTCTGGCCATCAACGTTAATGCAGGGTTCAGTGTAGGAGATTGATGTTGCAGGCTGGAAATGATTTTGGTCTTCATCGTACTTATGGTTAGTACTGGGGGTTAGCATGTATGTATATAAGTTACAGTGACCTTTGAAAATTATTGTAGAGAGGTTTTGTAAAGATTAAAAATGTGTGTCGTTGTGCATCATATTTTTCATGGGTTTTTTTTCTCACACCATTGAGGGGAAAGAAACCAGCTTAAAATGCCTTTCACCTGAGGTCATAAGGTGACTTGACTCCGGTTGTGTGATGCTTCTTAAATCTTTGTATTTACATTTTAAGAACTTAATCTTATATAGCTGGTGTTGAGCTGACATACTGTTAAATCCTAACAAACACATACACACACATACTATTCTTAGTATGTTCTTTTCAAAAATACATTAAATATATAAGTGTTTAATTATATTAAATGTTTTTATGTGTATGTTTTCAGAAAATGATTCAGATCTACCTCTTTCATCCAGTCATTCCCGAACAGAGGTCCACAAGATTGTCAATAGGTAATTTAACTATTTAATTTTTCATGTGATTTTTGAAAATTTTGTAGAGTAAGAATGGACTATGTGTATGTGTCAGTGTCCATGTAGATATGACATAGGTTTATATCCATTTGGATATGACATAGGATTATGTCCATCTTTATGTGACATATGATTATGTCCATGTGTATATGACATAGATTTATATCCATGTAGATATGACATAGAATTTTGTCCATCTGTATGTGACATAGAATTATGTCCATGTGTTTATGACATTGGATTTTGTCCATGTTTATTTGACATAGGATTTTGTCCATGTGTATTTGACATAGGATTGTGCCCATGTGGATATGGCATAGGATTTTGTCCATGTGGATGTGGCATATGATTATATCCATGTTATATGTGACATAGAATTATGTCCATTTGTATATGGTATGGGATTATTTCCCAGTGTATGTTACATAGGATTATATCCATGTAGATATGACATTGGATTATGTCCATTTGTATATGGCATAGGATTATATCCATGTGTTTATCACATAGGATTATGTCCATGTGAATATGACATTGGATTATGTCCATGTGGATATGGCATAGGATTAAAACCAAGTAGATATGACATTGGATTATGTCCATTTATATATGGCATAGAATTATATCCATGTGTTTATCACTTAGGATTATGTCCATGTGAAATATGACATTGGATTATGTCCATTTGTACATGGCATAGAAGTATGTCCATGTGGATATGGCATAGGATTAAAACCAAGTAGATATGACATTGGATTATGTCCATTTGCATATGGCATAGAATTATATCCATGTGTTTATCACTTAGGATTATGTCCATGTGAATATGACATTGGATTATGTCCATGTGTATATGGCATAGGACTATGTGGATATGATATAGGATTATATCCATATGTATATGGCATAGGATTATGTCTTTGTGTATATGACATAGCTTTATGACCATGTAGATATGACATTGGATTATGTCCATGTAGATATGACATAGGATTATGTTCATTTGTATATGACAGGATTATTTCCATGTGAATATGGCATAGAATTATGTCCATTTGTATGTGACATAGGATTATATCCATGTGTTTATGACATAGGATTATGTCCATGTGTATATGGTATTGGATTATGTCCATGTGGATATGGCATAGGATTATGTCCATGTAGAAATGCACAGGATTATGTCCATGAGTCTATGGCATAAGATTAGGTCCATTTGTATATGACATGGTATTATAACACACTATATAAATAATGAGAACATGATATTTCACCTTGAGTCAGAACCAGAGTAACAGAGCTTAAGAATTGATGATGCATGTTCAGTGTTCCCTTGTCATTTTTTGGGTGCTTCTTTTTATGATCAGGATCCCTTCTGGAACAGCATAGAATCTTCCCTTTCACTCATTACATTTCAGAGCCATAACAAATTTACTAAAATAACCAAACACGTTTAATAATTTCAACAAAAAATTTTGTACTATGGGAAATTGGGTCATGGGTTTCCCATGTATTGATCATTGAGATACTTGTTTTGTGTCTGACATGGGGAAAAACATTTCAACATAATCATCTCTGTAACTAAGACTAGGATGTTTTACTTTTGAGCTCTTCTATACATGCTGCATAATCCCACTAATTGTTCAGTAATGATTGGTTATTAATCTTGGCTGATGAGTAATTCTGAGTCTGAAATTGTAAATTAGCAGTGATGGTCAGAAAATATTTCTTAGACAGACTTATTACCATGCCATTCAATGGCTAAATGGCTAGAAGGTCAGATGAGTTTTTTGAGAAAACTCATACCTCAGGATCTATTCTGGGATGCACTATTGTGGGATTCACACTGATGTATAAAATGTTGAACCAAAAATATCATTTGAATGTATGAAAGTTGTTCATCATATTTAAAATATCAGTTGAATGCATGAAAGTTGCTCATCAAATAGAAATTGCTTTGTACCATAAACTTGCTTTCCTTCAAGATACCCCAGGGGAAAATGTCAAAAGGCTATGATTTTAATACTAGTTGTAGCAAACTTAAATTGAGGTACATACACAAATTTGTCTATGATCATTAGAACTTAAACTTCTGTATGCTTCTCTGTCAATGCAAATGAAGCATTACTTTATCTCAGAGTAACACAAATCAGCAGTATATTGCAATATATACTTTCCTGCCATTGAAAAACACTTTCATGTTAAAGTTTCATTGTTCTTTGAAAAGTAAAACAATTATTATTTCTTTAACTGGTTTTTCCATTTGTTTGTCATCATATTCCCATACTGCTGTCAGTGATGAATCTCACTAGAAACTTCCGTACAGTTATGACCCAGTACTAATATCAGTATTGTTTCATAGCATGGAGCCTGGCATTGTCTGTAGAATTTATCACCAAAATAATATACAGCTATTTGTGTTATCTTGCCACTGGAAATCTGAAAGATAATCCATATTTTCCTTCAAAATGCTTAAATGATCTTGACACTAGAACTCCAGATATGTTGATCTTTGCCCACAATATGTGGTGGAGTAAATCACTTAGACTATTTGTAATTTAATTGTGGAATACCATGGTTTCTACTCTGATTGTAGGTATGAAGACCAAACTACATCCAAAATGAGGCTATCAAAGGGAAATATGCCATTGAATAAGAACTTATGTCCGACATAGGTATCAGGCATGTTGATGGCATTATCACAAATAAATGTAAACCCTGTTTAGTTACCGAAAAAGAGAATACAAAAATTATAGCTTACATAAATGTTTAAACACTTCATATCACTCAAGCTTATCCACTTTATTGAGAATAGGAATTGGTGCATATGACTGATTTGTCTCCCATTGTATACAGTCTGGCAATAAATAAAATAAACCTGTAATTACATGTTTCAATGTATCTCTGATGACAATTGATTTTATCAAAGTGATTTGTTAATTTTGCCAACTGTTTGAAGATGAAAGCATGTTTTTCCGTTATCATTACCTTTAACAAGCTAATGGGTTACTCTATTTATAGAACTGGTTAATCACAAGTTATGGAGTGTTAAATGATTTTATTGCTAAAACAATGAGACAGTATCAGGAGTTGAGAACTGTGACTACTTGGATATTACTAAAAAACTTAACTCTCAAACAACAATTACAACATGCAATTATCAGATTAAATAGATCTTCCAGGAATCTTGTCTCAAGTCATGCTAAGATAGTCTTGAAAAACACTTGTTCTTCCAAATGTATTTTTTATTTTTCTAATATTTTTTTGTAGTTTGCCAAAGACTTGTTTTGGTTGACTTCCAATATAAAATGGCAGCAAGAACATTATTTTAAACTACAATTACCACACTCACACTGTAAATGTGTTCAGTCAGCTGAGTTTGATAAGTGTTTCAGAACAGATTATCCTCAGCAGATGTTGCATAATGTGGGAGCCTGGCTTGACTCATAAACACCTGACAGGGTAATCCACATTAAAATGTCATTATTTTCCACCATACTAGTTCACTTTCAGAACAGAATGTGTATATTGGCAGGGAAACAAAGAACAGATAACTTTCTGTAGCATAACAGATTATGACTCCTTAACATTCAAACTTATCACCAGGCCTTTGAAGGAAGAATGACTTCTGGACTGGAGTCAGGTCATCAAATAAATATTGACCATGAGATAAAACCCTTCTGTACAATGACAGAAGTTCCAATCCAGAATCACAGTTAAATACTAGCTTCCCCTCCATGATTTCTATAGCTTCTCTTATTTTCCTCAGGGTATTCTCTCTACCGAGTATTCTAACTTTACCCCAAGAAATAGTACGCCCTGATTCTTTGCAATGTTCACCAACTACTGCCAGGGATTTTCTGTTGGTGTACATTTGTTAGTTGACTTTTATTTCAAGGCTTCTAGCAGTTTTCCCAGAGCAGTCTTTTCCACAATTATCACATTGGAGTTTATAGATAACTGAGCACTTCTTATTCAAAGGAGTTTAGTCTTTTAAATGTACCTAGATTGAGTGGATTGGCAGTGATTGCAGAAATTCTTTTGAATGTTTGGTGTTTAGGGCATTATTTGACTTGCCACAAGATGTATTGTCAACTTCCAACTTTGAGACCAATACGAAAGAATATTTTCAGTATACAAAAGAGTCTATAAGAGATTCATTTTAACATTGCTTGTTCTGTTATAAATGGTATTACCAAGTTCTATTTGTTCTGGAAACTCTTGGTTGTTTTTTGTATAATTATTTTCTGTTTTATGTTTGATATGTATATTTTTGTAAATGTGTTTTATTTATGCATTATTATAGTGTTTCATGTTGCTTTTATTTTCATTTTGTATCTTCTTCACCTTTGTCCCAAAGCTGTAACATTTGTTCACCTTTTTTATGTCCTTTGTGTTCATTTTCTCTTCTGTCAAGTACCTGGGTTTTTTTAAAACTTTGAAAACATTTTGTTTCAATTGATGTAGTATTCGATACAACCCCAAATGTACAAAATCTCAAAAGCAGTCATTTACTGAATGGAAGATCCTTTATAGGGACTTTAAGTGTTACACAAATGAATCCAACCCACCATTGGAGAGTGGCATCATTTACATTCAACAATCCACAAAGATGACACAACGCTATCACACATGTACACTAATCCATACCTTCTAAAGTGTGAACCTTGACCAGAATGCATATTTTGCAGGTGTCCACTAACAGCATATATACATTCTTGTCAAGTGGATAGAATTGAGCAGTTTTAATGACGTCCTGCCAGAAAATCCTAATTTATATGATATATAGATCTAATTTTGATCCTGTATTTTAAGGACATTACCCTCTTATGACTGTTTTCCTCTATTTATATACTTAAACAAAATGTTGACAGGTTTTACCATTTATCTTTTATCTTGTCAGAGAAAATATTTAATTTATTTGGAAGGGTTTATCTTCCTGAAGATTTTATCAGTTTTTAACCATAATATCTATTACAACCTTAGTAAGATCTTTGCCTTATACCTTGAAGGACCACATGTTAACTTTTATTTTTGGATGATGTTATCTCCTTAGTTGTTTTTTTTTCTTCAATTTTATCCTTAATAATTTTAGAGCTATATATTTAATCGGCACAATATTGCTAGGATTATGTGGATAGTCCATTAAATCCTATACATGCATGCATATTTATTTAAAGATAGATCACACCATACTTTCATGCTTACAGACTTGCATTTATTAATACAGTTTCCTGTCTATTTTACCGGAGGAACTCAAGTCAAGCTACCAAACCGTGGAAAGTGGTTATGATATGTACCTCAGAGATGCTCACAAACAGGTATAAAAAAACTCTTCAATTTTTAAGAAAAAAATACTTTAATGCTAACATAATTCATGGAAGCCATGAATGAGAGGGAGGACACATTAGAATCTGTTGAGCTGTCAGCATATCTGTGTCATAATGGATATGCTGTATACAAACCATGTCTGTATCATAATGGATATGCTGTACACAAAACCATGTCTGTCATAATGGATATGCTGTACACAAAACCATGTCTGTATCATAATGGATATGCTGTACACAAAACCATGGTTGTATCATAATGGATATGCTGTGCACAAAACTATGTCATAATGGATATGCTGTGCACAAAACCACATCAATATTGTAATGAATATGTTTTATGTAAAACTGCAAGTCTATGTCATAGGGGATATGCTGTACATGAAACCATATGATTGTCTATATCATAATGGATATGCTGTACACAAAACCACATCTATATCATAATGGATATGCTACAAAACCACAGAAGATATATGCAACCTCATAATTATTCTCATCAACCAACAACCAAAATCGAGTGGAACAAAATTATTTTCTTAGGAACCATATGCATACAGTGCAAGGGTCTGTTTTGTTTTTGGAACCTTGACTATATGCATACTTTATGAGAGGCTATGGTTAACTGAGGGGCATATTGTCATAAATTATTGTGCATTGTGCTACTACACAGTGCAACATAAGCAACTGTCATAGCAAACAGCAGTAGTATCAACTCTAACAACAGCAGCAACAACATATTTTATGTTCCTTTTGTTGCTTTGGAACATATATTATGTCTGATATGCCATCTGGCATGTCATGAGAAATGACTAATGGAAACAACCTTTTAACCTGGAATGCAATCCCATGGTAAAGTTCATGAAATATATAAACAAATTTGACTTATTGATTTAAGGGATTTTACCCTTTGTAGACATTTTCTTTGTTTTGTATTACCATTTTTGGGATGCCTAAGTTTACTCTGTACAGTGTAGCCACAATTGTGCAGATGTGTGGTAAAGCACTGTGCATACAGAAAATTGGTAGATATGTACATAGATAACACTCATCTACATACATAAACCATTTTCAAGTAGTCATCCAGTGTATTCAGGTTTCCATAGCATTAAACGAAGGATGCTAGTGATTTGTATTGATTTTGAAAATGTTTGTAGTAACTGATTTTGAAACTTGTGAATTTATCGTTTCATACATTTAGTTTGGAGGTCAAATCACAATGATCATAAGTCAAGATGATGTTCATAGAAACATTGCCTTGTACCATGAGAATCGATCTTATCTTCACAAAAACTCAGTGGATAGATGGTTGGAATCACTGACAGGATTAAAAGCAAAAGGTCACAACGAGGGTAAACTGGTCAGTTTCTGAGACTTAAAAAGAGAGAGAGAAAAGTTTACAACTGCACAAATTACATGAATGTATGTTGAACAGGAAGTTTTGACCATTTAACAGAAACCTTTTAGTTGACTTCTTATCATATACTGATTATTCTAGTTTTTTATCTTTGACCAGTTTGCTGGTATGGCAGCCGTATGTGCAAGATGGGGCTATCCAAAGGAACCCTGTGTTATTGAAGGATATAAATCTGACACATTCTATGAGGGTGCTTTTCTTCAAGTCCTGCTAGACAAACTATCACATTTAATGGACCAGAGTTATGCAGTCAATCTTCAGTTGACTTCAGTGATATCCAAACTGGCACTTGTTCCACATCCCAACCTTCATGAATTCCTGCTAGACCCATTTCTACCATGGAAAGAAGGAGTCCGAACCTTATTCAGTATATTTCAAAAGGTATGTGATTATTGAAAGTAGATAATAAATGATTATGATTCAGAATTAAGTATGGTTGCACGCGCAGACTTTTTATTTGTACTTATTAATAGTAAAACCAAAAATAAAACGGCTGTTGGTAAAATTTATAAAGTTTTGATATTTACACTGGTTTTAGTGAGATTTAAATATAATTTGTTAAAGTAAAGAGGGGCAGCAAAAATCACCAAAGTAAATGCTGTATTTGCTGGCCTATAAGACGAGACCTTTTGACCAGAAAATCTTTCCTTTGTCTTGTTCTCTAAATTGATTTATGTATGGATAATGCCTTCGAAATCACTTTTTCGTATGTCACATAACCTTTCATATGGAAAACAATTCTCGAATAAGACAAATAATGTGTAGAAAATAGGAATAATGATATGAGCATACATAATATGTAGAAACCAGAAGTTACTATAGTTCAATTCCACACAGCATCACAAATTTTATCCTGTCTGCAACTCCATAAATTTTCAGGTCAGTATCATTATATCAAGCTAAAAGTACATAATACATTTAAAATACTTCATGTTAAACAAATGGATAAAGGTATTTGGATGCTGCAAACATTTTGGCTTGCATCAAGGCTATTAGATCCTTTCACAAAATTAAAGAAAACGGCTTGTCTCAAATTTGGAAAAATAAATAGTTATATTTAGTTTTTCATGTGACACAAGAGACCAGTTTTATGCAATAATATGCGACCCTTTCTTTACAAACTAAAATCTGTGTAGTTTTGTGTGTGATTTTTAATAGTTAATGTACATCTTCAAACTTTGAAGTGTCAGAATGACATTGAACAGTAGCTTGTACATGTGCAAACTGACCTGTACATGTGCAAACTGACCTGATTGACTGATGTTGATTGGATGTAGGAAGCTATGGTAACAGATGTAGCAACTGACCTCAAAGTAACACACCTTAGGCTAAACAGACATTACAGCATACAAGACTCTGCCTTAAAAAAAAATTCATACTCTCATACACAATGTTATTTTCCAAGTTGAAAGGTAAAAGTGCAGAAAACCCTTTCTGTAGTATAGCTCATTTATTTCTCTTATTTTAATATCTGTAGCCATTTTATTCCTGTATAATAAACTTCAGAAAGAATGAAATGAAGGTCATGATTTTCCAGTGTTCTTCATTGTACCAGTCTGATTAAAGAAGCTCTCCCTTGCCCTACGTGAAGATCTGACAGCAACTGCTTATGGATCATGTTCTGGTGACCTTTGAATAAGTCAATGAAAATGTAGCTTTCAGAAATTTGAACGTGAATCAAATTGTTTTGCACACATTGATACTATTGAGCCATAGTGCTCAGTCCCCAAAATACAAAAGTACAAAATTTATTCTGATTGGCTGATAAAATTAGTGATTTTGATAATAACATTGGTCACCAGAGCATATCACTAAGTGGCTGCTGTCAGATTTTTTCATAGGACAGTCCAGTTCTGATTTTAATCAGATTGTGATGGTACATATCCGTCATAAGCAGTACAATGTAATCTTTTTAGAATTTTATATATATTAATATTTTCAAATTTATTCAAAGTAGATCTTGGAAATAATATGGAAATAGAAGGGAAACTATTACAAATTATTAACAATGTAGACAGGGTGGGTAGATATTGACAAAATTTAAATGTCATTTGTCTTTATGTATTCCTAGTTAGTCCACTGATAAATATAGTAAAAAATGTTACTACTATAGAGTTTGTGCAGGTAAAAGTATGCAGTTGGCATCTGCCAATTATGGGTTTACCTTGTTAGGGTTTCTCCCATCTATTTAGCATGTTTACTCAAAGAGAAAATAAAATCAAATTAGCTAGGGAGTGTCATGAAATCCACTAAGGCTGCAGTAAATGGGTAAAAAATCAACCAGGCTGACTGGACTTCACAACTTAGAGTGGGCACTTACTCCCATGCCCTTCTGTCCATGTCCACCAGGTTGAGTGGCTAATCTGTAAAACAGGATATGTACTATGTACTAACCCAGGACATCTAGATCATATTAAACAGGCCCTCAGTGATAAACAGTAAACAATTCTCACAATCAATCATGAAAAGAATTACTCAAAAGATGGCCCTCCACTCAGAAAGCTTACAAAGGCAAATGAAAAGTTTGTACATATAGGTGTACCAGTACAGGCATCTATACCTGAAATAGCTAACTTTTTCCTCTGGCTTTTTGATAAG
Source organism: Venustaconcha ellipsiformis (assembly GCA_003401595.1). Lineage (NCBI taxonomy): Eukaryota > Metazoa > Mollusca > Bivalvia > Unionida > Unionidae > Venustaconcha > Venustaconcha ellipsiformis. The sequence goes on from QKMX01052157.1 coordinate 11,743, forward strand.
AAAAAGTTGGAAGCAAGCACAATCACTTAAATGTCAAATACAACTGCAAACTGTATGAACCCAGATCTGCCAGTGCATTATGCAATAAAAGATCTGGATCTATGCAGTTTGTTAGTGTAGAACAAACAGCATAGACGCTGATCTGCAGGCATATTATGTAATTGTAAAAAAGTGTCTATGTTCCTAACAGTTGGACCCAGTTTATCAGCAAGTACAAACTGTTTGTAATCTATATTAGGTTTTTTGGATCTTCTGATTCCTCATTCTGCAGTCTGGGAATAATTATTGTATAAACAAATACAGTTCTTTTTCTTTAGATCTCACAAGATATAAACCATCAGCTTGAGATGGAGCCAGATCTGGGTCAAAAACTGATCACTGCCAGGAAAAAACTTATGGGGGTTTCACAAAACTTACACAGGTAAGTTTGTTTGTGTTAAATGGTATAGGATATAAAAGCAAATTAAAAGCCCTAATGAAAACCATAATGCAATTGTGTCCACTGCCAGTAGTGGCTAGTGCTTAAAAAGTGACCGGTGTGTTACAGTTTTCCACCAATTTGGGTTTCACAAAAATACATCTGGTACCAAGAATTGTAACGTGGCATCATATATTTGTAGTAACAGAGCTGTTGATAATGTATCTTTTTCACAGAAAAATTAAAATGCCTGCAAAATTCCCAAATTGCCACTTGTAAGATCGGTGCTGTTATATGGACCTCATTTTTTGTAGATGTAATCAGTGTAAGGTTCTTGGAGAGTTACAGTGGTGGGTTAAAATTAATGAAAATGTGCTCACCAAGCTGCAGAAAATAGTACAGCATCAAAAGCTTTTGACTTGTAGAAAATTTACAGTCTACCATATATACTACTGTATAAGCTCATTCATGGATAAACCAACCTCCCCAAACTAAACAGGTATTAACACTAAAAGGTGCATTAACTGCATATAAGCCAGCCCTCATCTCCAAGACATCACAAAATACACAAGGTAAGTTCTAAGTGCATTTATTTAGACAAATTTATATTAACATATTACACATATACTTATCTCAGGGTTAGCATGGATGATTATTAAAAAGAAATGGTATGAAATCATTTGAAACAATTTAATTTTCTGTTTTCTTATTGCTTTTGCCTAAGTTAGATTTGTGTATAATTTGATCAAATAATGACAAGAATT
>QKMX01052162.1:0-10133 GCA_003401595.1 Venustaconcha ellipsiformis
AATAATAATAATAATAATAATAATAATAATAAATCCTTTTACGTATAGTTTTAGGTTCATGGAGTCCACCAAACATTTTGGTGTGGAACTAATAGATGGAGAGAAAAATGGGCGGCCTAATAACACGTGTGTACACTCTCCTTCTCTTTTTTGTTGGATAGTCGGATAGAAGGCGAGAAGTGGAGTGTGCTGGATTGATATGAACGTTTCAATATTTTCAGTTTAAGCCTACAGGGACAGCTACGGTACGGGCACCTATAGTGGTCCCCACTAATTTCCCGTATGGGTCCATAATGCCAACCACTATTAAATTCATGTATCGTCTAATATTACCGGTTACTTTTTTGTTAAAACTCCTCTCCTCCTCTACTCTTAAATTTTTAAAAATTGTGACGATTGCCTGACGTCCATTGTTCAGAAAGTAAATCTGAAAGCTTTAATTTATTTCCTCCTGTGATGTGTACAATGCGTTCTCGTCCTTTCTCGTGATATGTACAATGCGTTCTCGTCCTTTCTCGTGATATTTAAGAGACTGTTGGCGTCGGTAAACATCTTAACTGAAAATAAACTACCGAGTACCAGCACTTTAATCTCACTGGCACAGACTGGTTAATGGAAAGATAACTCATACTTTATAACATCCCGAGACTTGCTCCTCTTATTGAATGGAAACCAGTATATTGCTAATGAAAACGGATGTAGCCGTGATATTACTTTAGTTTAAAATTTTCTTATAGTGTCACACATTTACCATTTTTAGGAAATATTTCCTTGATATTTTCCCCTTATAATGGTGCAGAATATACTGCACACAGTACTGAACAAACTGGTAACTGTGTTAGCTCTTTTGTTTCGCAGTTTTCCAAGTAATTTTGTTTATTATTCAAGACCGGGCGTATATGAAATAAACAGCAATTACATTTCAACAGATTGTTGGGCTACATTTGATTGCTTACTTAATTTAAATGGGAAAATATGATTTTGAATTGTTGGTATTGGATGGTGTTATTGTTCGTGCTGGTGGTTGTGTTTGTATTGATGGTGATGGTGTTTGTTGCAAAAGTTAAAAATCTGAACTGATAAATGAGAAAAGATGAATCCATCTAACTTGCAAGAGATCTTTGTGGTCTTTATAAACGTTCATTCGACAAGTACAATAAAATGTGTTTATTCAAATAACTGGACTTGTGATGGTAAAACCTTTTTGGGCGGCAAATGTAAAAAAACAATAAAAGTAAAAGGCAATAAGAGGCAAAACTTAACATACTGCATCAATATGTTTGCTTATAAAAATATCTTACATAACAATTTTGAATTCAGCTTTCAAATAATTTTTATATAAAATTTAGTCTTTGTACATAATGTTAACCATGACATTGCATTTGGTGGACATCTCCCTAAACATACAGATTTCAAGCCATGAAACGGTAACATCCTTATTAGGCTTCAAATTGTCACACTCATGCCATGACTGACACTTAAAATTGTCACCATCATGATATGATTGACACTTCACATTGTAACCATCACGCTATGACTAACACTTCACATTGACACCTTCATGTTATGACTGACACTTCACATTGTCATCATCATGCTATGCCTCACACTTCACATTGTTGCAATCATGCTATGACTGTCACTTCACAATGTCACCATCACGATGACTGACACATCACAATGTCACCATCATGCTATGACTGACATCACATTGTCACCAACATGATATAACTGATAATTCACATTGTCCCCATCATTCTATGACTAACACTTCACATTGTCGCTATCATGCTATGACTGACACTTCACGTTGTCACCATCATGCTATGACTGACACTTCGCATTGCCACCATCATGTTATGACTGACACTTCATATTGTTACTATAATTCTATGGTTGACACTTCATATTGTCACTATTTTGCTATGATTGACACATCAGATGACACTTCACATTGTCACGATCATGTTATGGCTGACAATTCACACTGTCAATATCATGCTATGACTGACTACATATTGTCACTATCATGCAATGTCTCGCAATAAACTTTGTCACTATCATGATATGACTGACACATCACATTGTCACCATGTCAACATTATGTTATGACTGACACATCACATTGTCACTATCATGCAATGACTGACACTACACATTATCACTATCATGCTATGACTGACACTTTATATTGTCACCATGTCAACATCATGTTGTGAATGACACTTCACATGTTCACTATCATGCAATGACTGACACTACACATTGTCACCATCATATTATGACTGACACTTTATATTGTCACTATGATGATATGCCTGATACTTCATATTGTCACTATATTGCTATGATCGACACATCAGATGACACTTCACATTGTCACGATCATGTTATGGCTGACAATTCACACTGCCAGTATTATGCTATAACTGACACTACATATTGTCACTATCATGTAATGACTGACACTATCCATTGTCACTATCATGTTATGACTGACACTTCACATTGTCACCATCATGATATGACTGAGACTTCACATTGTCACCATCGTGTTGTGACTGACACTTCTTATTGTCACAATCATGCATGGTTGACACTTCATATTGTCACTATCTTGCTATGACTGACACATCACATGACACTTCACATTGTCAAGATCATGTTAATGGCTGACAATTCACACTGTCAATATCATGCTATGACTGACAATACACATTGTCTCGATCAAGCTAACTTTTCAGAACACCTGATCCATAAAGGTTCGCAAAGTACAGAAAATATATTGAAACATTATCTCGATTGCATACTGACAAAACCACATTAATAAATTAGAATTGCATTTGTACAATACATGTTTATCTTTTCTTGTTTAATATTAGCCGACTCGCTGAGCTCATTACACCAAACGATACCTTTTAAAACGTTTTCAAATTATCGTTGAACATTAAGATAGACTACTCAGGTTACGCAGCAGTAATTCAAGCTGTTGAGTTATCTCCCTTGGACTCGAACACTTGCACCAATCCAGTGGTATAATAGTCAGCTAAATAACGACAGTAGACAGAAAAACTGTTGAGATGGAAATTCCGTGAATAATGAAGGATTTAGAAGTTCATTATCTTGTCAAAGTATATACGAGTTTCTTCATTACGTGTAAAAAGAAAGGTTAGAACAAATATGACAACACCAAAAATTAATCACGTTTGACAACCGTTAAGTAGGTTAACCCCGCTGTTATTCACAAAATCACCACTGATGTTGACCATCCTTCCACCTGACCCAGCAACCCGTCACCTTTAAATTACTTGAAAATGAACTTCTCCGGTGACAAATAATTTTTATACTGCATGTGTGAAAACTTACACAACAACATTGCCAGGTTTATCGATAAGTAATACTGGTGACAAAAATCAAAGATCTCGCTGATTAATTATCAACTTTGATATTCTACTGCACCAATCTTTGCTTAGCTTATGATAAGTATTTCGTTTAGGTTTATCAAGTCTATTTTCGAAAAACTGGAAAACAGGTTGGCCATTTACTTAAATTATGAGTTAAGATTTTCCCACTTCTTATTGGTCATTATTCCTTGAGTTTGGCTTCATATAGTTACTTGACTATTGGTGAGCGTAGGGCTGATTGCACTTGGGCAGCTTTTTTATCCACGTACTGTTTTGTTCCAATAGCAATAACACTTACGTATTTTTAATGAACCCAACTAACACGCCAGAATATCTGATGCCCTGGTTATCGATACTTGTAGGCAGGTTTTTATGATCGATCCTCACGGCTTCAAAACAAAACATTCCACGTTGAACGTTTTCATTTTTCTAGTTCAAACTTAAAAAAATCAACAGCTCGCTAAGTCGAGGCCAACAACAAGAGGTTGCTGAACTCTATCTAATTAAGTTCATATAGGTACCATGTCGGGTTCCTGCGCTCCCACGCCCATAAATATCCACATGAATTTCATACGTTTCTAAGTTGACGATGCGGGTTTGCCATTAGTTTTTGCCATCGGAAGTGAATGAAACTGTTCAACAGACTCACTTTAATGGTACTCAAGAACGGGTAGTCCTTTGTAGTTGAAGACCTATTACATTTCGAGTCAACCGGACCTGTTACCTTTTTCTATCAGATACCCGAGAGGCTGCGCAAGACACTATGCCTCTACCAACTGCTTCTTTAACAGCCATCCCAAATGCTGTTCCGATTTCTCCTAAGCTCCTAAGCGGTCGTCTTTGCTACTGTGGAAAAAGCAGCCGCCACCAGCGCTGGAATCGCCGCGATGAATGGATATATTCTCTAATACATGTGCAACTACTTTGTCTTGGACAACGTCAATTATACAAAGGCTTTCATTTGACTGGCTACATTTGTTTAATTGGCTACAATTTATTTGATTAAGATGTGTTCGAGTTAGACATAAGGAGTCAATTCCTGCTTTAATTGACGGAGATTGGTTTCGTGCATGACCCCACACTCATTTATTATCGTGCAAGAAGTTTGTCGCTATGGCCAACACTAACCATGTTTAATGACATTATTATTTAAGTTTGTCAAATATACTTTGAGGTTTTGTGAAAATTCTGCAAAATCCCCACATGCGGTCTATGAAACTCACCCGGGGATCCAAGCGCTCCTTCAGCTCAAAGTATCGCAACAATACATCGATAATAACCGCTCGGGTTGGTCCTGTAGATAGTATTTCTTTGATATTTATAGCTTTTCATCTATATAACGTTCTTAGACACAAATTTGTTGCGATCGACAGACGTGTTTTTGGTAAGTGTCAATTACGGTTGTGTGAATTTGTAACCTCAGATGAGTCCATAGGGATGCGTACTTCTTATAAGTATCAGAAACTGTTTTTGACAGGAGTGCTTCTCAAAGCATTCTACGGAACTGCTTGGTAGTGTAATTGACACTAAAAGAGTACATAGTCAGTTTATACCTTCATTTTCATTTGCAGCCCAACCCGATCTCGAAGTTTCTTCACTTACAAAGAAAATTATAATTTACCGCGAGCGAGATTTGAACTTAGAATGCTACATAAAGAGTACGGTGCGCTAACCGATTCGGACACGCATAAACTTAACATATAAATAAAAAGAATTCCTTTTAAATTTATCAGCGCTAGCGATAACACGTAATGCAATCCAAGGAATAAGTAACGCCTAAATTGCGCGGACACCAACACAAATTCGAATCATTTTCATTTCAGCTTTTGTAAAGTTTGGCTCTGGATTTTAATCCAAGAAATCTTCTATTCTTCTTTATCAATGAATGTATGCACAACAAGAATTTTCTGGTATTTATCCGTTCTCAGTAGCAGTAACCGAACGTATGCCATGCAGCTGCAGACAGGCTCCATCGACAACAGCGTTAAATTCCAGTGATGAGCTGCAGTGGTTTCTATTGCGCGAGGCCATCACAGGCAATTGCTTTACCGACTTCCCCAAATCCTTGCCGGTTTTTAAAGCGAGGCGCACATGCAGTCATTTCACTAATTTCAACGGATTAATATGGTCTTCGCATGATTCATAGGAGTGTGTGTGTACCTGTATTGTGTGTTTGACTTTTGGTCCAAATCTGTATCTTCCATTTTAGAGCTAAAAATATGTGTTTACCAATTATAAACGCATCCTTGATAATGAACCCGTTTACAGGTTTAGAATAATTTCACTATGTTACACAATTTTTGTTCCTGGGTAACGGGGTTTATTTCGTAATTGCTTATGCCAAAAAGGTATACAAAATGGCCATTATCATTACAAACTATGCTTTTGTTACCACGATAATCATATTTTAAAATTTACATACTTCCAATGAGATAACGAGCGAATTTTTTTTCTTCTCGTTCGCAAAAAGTCAGAAAAAATAACATATGATTCAAAATTAAGATGTATTTATACTAAAGTAATACAGAAATGATCACAAGAGAATTTGAAGTGAGTAGCTTTTAAAGATCTACAATTAAACTATATAATCACTTTCACGAATCAGCCCCCAAATATAGTCTTCCATCATGTTTTCGTTATACTGTCACTGGTAACGTCGTTCAAAGTCCATTATATCCTGGTGGAAGCGCTCGCCTTGTTCCTCCTAGTACGCTCCCATATTCTGCTTGAATTTTTCAAGATGAGCATCAAGAATATGGACTTTGAGGAACATCTTGCAGCCCATTGTACAGTAGTTATTCACCAGAATCTCAACCAGCTCCACGGAGTTTTCGGCCGTGTGACTGCCCAGGAAGCTCCGATCCACTGCGACAAAGCTGTTCCAAGCCGCTTTCTCCTTTCTTGTGACCTTCTTGGGGAATTCATTGCACTCCAGGATCTTCATTATATGTGGTCCGACGAAGACACTGGATTTGACCTTTGCCTCAGAATGCTCAGGAAAGAAGTCTTGAAGGTACATGATGGCTGCTGACTCCTTATCTAGAGCTCTAACAAATTGTTTCATAAGGCCTAATTTGATGTGCAATGGTGGCCTCAGCACCTTCCGGGGGTTCACCATTGGCTACCACTTGACGTTGTTTCTCCCCACAGAGAACTCGGTCCGTTGTGGACAGTCCAGCCTTCAGTAGTGCTCCTTGGTGCCCCTGCTGTTCCAAAGGCAAACATAGCAGGGAAATTTGGTAGAACCCCATTGGAGACTCATTAGGAATGACACCATGTTGAAATATCCGATGACCTCCCAGCGGTACTCATCTTACTTCAGGGAGTCCAGCAAGGTCTCGATGCTGTTGTAATCCTCTTTGATATGCACCAAATGAGCTAGGAAAAGAGACGGGTATTTGTCCCCATTATGGAGAAGCACTACTTTAATGCTTCCGAATCGTCTATCAATGAAGAGGCGCCACTCATTCTGGTTACAGGTGATTGTGGTTTCAGACTGGTCACATTGTGGCAGAAACAGTGCCCATCTCGACGGGTGAAGAAGCTGGAAAAAGCTTGGTGATTCTGCTTCTAATCTGCGACTTGCACACTTTTATCCAATACGTTCCACTGCTTGAGCCTAGACGTCAAAAGCTCGGCATTGGACTTGGTGAGACCAAGATTTCTGATCAAATCGTTGCGGTTTTTTTAATTGGGTTAGTATGGGTTTCTCTCCTCAGCTCCACTTCTGAAATTGCCATATGGATATACAACGTCTTCCTCGTTCACTGATTGGCTGCTCTCTTCTAAAGACGGCTATTTTTTCTCCGGTTGATTGGGTATGGGGACCTCAGGGCAGTTTGGCACCGGGGCGATGGACTCATGCGCATTCTTGCCAGTCCGACGTTTGGAAGGGTCAACCATGCAGAAGTAGCACTTGCTTGAATGGTCAGTGGGTTCCCGCCAAATTCATGGAATTGCAAACTTCATGGCTCTCTTTTCCCATCTGTATCAACCTACAAAAATACATTTTTTTTTATCCATGACTAATGTAAAAGCTATTCTCGCAACAGTTTTCATATATAATATATTTTTCTAATAACATTGAAAATTGTAAAACATTTTAAAATTAAAGCTTTTAAAATTTAAAAAATTTTAATAAATTTTGTAGCGTAAAATTCCGAGAAATAATTGTCCATTTAACCTTCCAGAGTTTTGTTCAGTGCTCGCAGGTGAAATCAGGTACCCAGATTTCGTCTTTATCTCCGACAGACATGCTGATATATGTCTTGTATGCCTCACAAATCTTAGCAGATGCTTCAACGCAGTACTTTTTCGCTCTTGTCTTGATAAATTGTCTGCAGATACATCAAAATCCGTCTGCCTGATGCTTGCAGCCTATTGATGCCATCTCATAAAAACAAGCGATAAGTACCCACTTAGGCAGCTGGAACTAAATTGAACTGGTGGGCTTAAGGTCCCTGTATTTTACTACTATTTCAATCACTGGAAAGTTCTAGAAGTTACTCTAAGTTTACCCAGCGCTGAATCTATCTGGAATGTTTTGTAAAGTTCCAAATATCACTGTCCTGGTTACAACAGCAAACTTTGTTTGGAATAATAACCATTTTATATACTTTTGAGGCATAATCAATTAGGAAATAACACTTACTACCCAGAAACAAAAAACAGATTGTCACACGGTGTTTTTCTTTCTGATTGGATGGTTGAGTATTGCAACATAGTTTAGGTCGGTTATACTTCAACACCATAAAGGTATTGCGTAATTAGTCACATGGATAATTTTCGCAATATAGTTGTAATAGAGTCGCGGAGATATATAACAAGATAAAATGGAACAATTTGTATGTTTCCTATTTCCAGGTAGTATTAATGTTTTAATATCAATCTGCATATTTATTTAGTGTAACATTTAGATTAATTTGACAGGAATCATTTATATAAATTATGTATTGCAATTACAGAGTGATCATATGACTGTCTGGGCTAAACCAACAATTTGGTATCGTTTTGAGTTCATTCAAAGACATTCTGGACAATGCCATTGTGATACATTCAAAACTGTTGGCACTTCAGCTCATTCGAGAAAATTGGCACATCGGAACATTCAGAACTGGTAATTCGATTGGAACACATGATAATTTTGGACTTTTGATAAAACGTATAAGATTATTTTTTATTTAACGCACAATATTGCAAAACTGTAACTTTCTCTTAAATTTTCATTTTATAACATTGAGGATTAAAGTTTTCGTGGTGGCGGAAGGCGATGAAAAAATTCACTAACAAAAATGCAAAACGTTTACTTTTACGGACCGAAAATGAATTCATCTTTATAGTAATAGGTAATGTGCTAGTTAACGTTCCTGCATAATTCAAAAGTAAAGTGATTAGACCTTTGTTCCAGATTTTCATATGTGTATTATCAATTTCGATAATTAGTAAATATCTGTAATGTGTGCTGATTTTTTGTCATCAATTCCTGTCTCCAATTATTTTTGGGACGCAACTTTGCCAAAATTTGGTTCGTGTACTCGTATTATTCATTAGATACGTAAAGGAGATAGGGAAGTAAGGTAGCCGAATAATATAAGTGTATTTTCTGTTTTGTTTTCGTTTTCCTTCTTTTTTTAGGAAGTGGTGGGGTATTTTGTTCTTTGTTATGATGTGCTTTATCCGTTAAATAGAGAATCCAAGATCATCAATAATTCGTAAGGCTAGTTTGATTTTTATAATGGTTTGAGTCTTACTATGCGTTTTTCTGAGCTATTTGTAGACTTAAATATATGCAATATATAGATATCATTTCCCAGTAATATGCAAAAGTGTTATTTAAAACTTTCACTTTGTGTATCAATCCTTTAGTAGAGTCTAGTTTCTGGTTTTTGCTCTCTTCTTACAATATTTGTCCTGGATCGACAATTTCCTGTCCGTATTAGTTCCGCACCAGTCCATAATATGAGTATATTTTATGCATTCAATCAATTTCGAAGTCTGAATAACACTATACAGATGAATTCCAAACACAAATTGATTAAAATTCGGTTCAATTCTATATTATACCAACAAGACAATAGGCAATTCCTATCCTCAGTAGACTAGTTTTATCCGATATGTTGTGAGGTCAGTCTGGTTTTATGTCATTTAATTTGATATCCAGCATTAATAATATAATTTAATGCAAACCAGTCATTCCTGCACATAAACCAGACCGTTCTGATCTTCTGAAGAAAACGTACCTTTTTCATGTCGATTCCAGCCTTTCTCCTTGAGGAACCATTCATACACTGGCAGCTTGCATACTCATTCCTGAAATGTCTAGACGTTACACGTTCGAATGGGGGTGGGGGTTCTTTGACAGTAGTAATAGTAGAAGTTGTAGTAGTACTTGCAGCAGTAATAACGAATGGCCAATACTTTAAAATATTTGTATAACTGGACTTTCTTTTACACAAATATGTTATTCATCAATGATGTATCTATATGTGACCAGTGTGTATACAAAGCTATTAAATATTATACATTTAGTAGTGAGGTTCTGAAATATCCCAGTGAGAGAAATGTTTATTACCATTATGACGATTCCACTTTTAAATGCATTTTCAATATAGCAAAAATATCTGCGCTCGTGTGTTATTAAGATCCGTATTTTCATATTGAGGCCTATTTCATATTAAGATCCGTATTTTCATATTTAGGCCTCTCTCTCTCTCTCTCTCTCTCTCTCTC
>QKMX01052175.1:0-10595 GCA_003401595.1 Venustaconcha ellipsiformis
TACATACATACATACATACATACATACATACATATCTTGCCACCCCCTCCGCATTGATGAAACGCCACCCTAGAAAAAATTGTTGTCTCTGCCGTAGCTTGTTTCCTGTCTGTTCCTGTTTTCAGCAATACTAATAATCATGATATATCACAAGTTTTCTGCTCATGCTTAAATGGTGTGAATAGTTCGTGTATTGATTGTGTTTAATTGTAAAGACTAATTAGTTCTTAACTTGAAGGATTTTCCGACAGTACGTTACTTCCGGAAATCCGGTCCGATTTTTCACAGGAAGTATATAAATATTCCGGACAGCTTTCCGTAAAAACATCAATGTATGCTCAAATAATCCAAATTTTCTCCTCTGTGAGTTAAAACCTACATCTAAAATTCACATTTCGGAGTTATTTAGTGAAAAATAAACATCATGATATGTAATGTGTATTAGACACTGGTAGATTTTTAAATGTAATTGGAATTTTTTCAACAGTAAAAATGACTAACATACATCGATTCTTTTGAGATGAAAATAGTGTAAAAAAATTATAATCTACTAGCAGCCCGTGGTTTCTCTATCAATGACTGTATGTCTTCGTATGTGAAACATGTGAGATATATCATATCTTTAGCAGACGTAGATTACAGTACAGGATCACGCTGAGTCAGCAAAGCACCGTCCACCGTTTAAAAAACTTGCTGTCATTTAAATATTACTCACTCTATTGTAACAAAGACCACGCTTATTTTACAATGCAAATTTACTTAGATGCATTGCAATTATGTTTTTAGTTTGTTGCACATAGCATCGCAAATATTATCCTATCTGTAACTCAGTACATTCATTTGTAGATATGTACCTAAATGTGTCTAATTTGTTTCAAACGAAGTATTTAAAACGGGTTAGATACTAGCACATTTTACTACATTTAAAGACGCTGATCTGCTGAATTTTCGAGCACATGGAGCTGTCATATCGAGCATATGGGAATGGTCCTGGTATATATTGCTATGAATGCCGAGGTGTGTGATTAAAGACTGTTGATATCATTCTGATACATGGAATATATTCTGTTATTTACATTTTGAGTCTTCTTTATCATCTCTAATAGTTTATTGGTATCAGTATTTGTAATAAAATCGCAGATTTTATTTTCTTGCCTTATTAATCAGGCATTCCATTATCGTATGTTTAATGTCATTAAATGTTTTGCGTGAAGCAAGCATCTACTCCATTTTGGAATACATTTGCATAATATGAAAGTTTGTCTCAATCCTGCCATTTTTGTTCTGCCAACCAGAGCTCTGCTCATGTTTATTGTGATGTCGTATTTGTATCCCTGGTGCGTTCTTTAAGGATTAATATGTTGATTATTTATGAATTAAATATGGTCTTCATATGTGTATGAAAATTTGTCTGTGCTGGGAACCAATTTTTACAGTCTGTTGTCTAAAGGGCATGTGCATAACTGGCTTGAAGAAGTTAGGAAACTGTAAATTATGATTCCGATGTACGATTTTCCATATTTCATAGATATCGTTTCTTCGGTATCACTGTTCCAAAATTAGAGTTTACACTAGCATGAACTCTGCCAAAGTTTCACTTTCTTGAATCAGTACTATGGAAGATTTCGTTTTTGTTCCATAATACTGTATCAGAGACTCGAGTCCAGCAATGACATAGTCTGCTTCTTGAGACATTTGCATTTTAACAAAATTATTCAGGTATCTTACATTTCCTGTTCTAATTGGAAAAATATCCATTTATATCTTCTATAGATACCAAAATACAATCTAAGACAGAATTGGTCAATAAATGCTTTCAGTTTTATTTAACCTGATACGTTTATCTTTCACTATATACACCATGTCATTGTATGAATATTTGTATCTTTTACCTTATTCATTATGTCAATATACATTTCGTCACCATCTGCCATAAACCATTTTATCAAGGGAGATATTGTTTTTATGTTGACTGACATTGTTTTGGTTTTTATACTGATCTGATGTTAGAGTTCAACTGGTGATTTCAAAGACAATTCACTACGTCTAACGAGATATTTTATGCTGAAAAATAGATCTGACAGCGCCTAAGTGCCAACTAATTTTAATAAATCACTACCTCTGTTCTTTTAAATTTAAATTAATTTACATCCTTACCAACACACTAATTGCATGTTTATTTACGTGTTTTGGTTAAACCTTTTTAATATTTCCCACTGTTCAATATTGTAAATGTCTCTATTGCACAAAAGTTAAGAATCACTGATTTTAATCATTTACGTGTATCATCATTTAAAAAATCAGTAGAAAATATCAATTTAACACTCAACAATCGAACTGCATTGTTTTTTGTCAACAGTTCAGGGACAAAATGCAACATGTAGACTTGACGTCTCTCGTAAACCTACATCTTTCATTTTAAATTTTTAAAATTGTCAGCAACATTACTATCTATTTTGTAACTGGAATTATATGTGCTAATTGCTTGAAAGTTGTTAACTAGATTAATTATGCCTTACATCACTGATAAGAAAATATAAAGTATAGAACCAACAAGTTAAACTCGTCTTTGATTGTAAAGTGCCTTTTGCCTGCATATGTTGTTGTCTTTCTGTGGAGTAGACATCAGTTAATCTATCCACTTTGTCTCAACTAAGAATATATTTCCATTATGTTTATGCTTTCATGCCAATTTATTCTCTTTTTGTGGAGTAGCTATTAATAAGTTTATTGACTTCATCTACATCGAGAAAAAATGGCCATTACGTTTAGGTTTTTTTTCCCTGCTACATCTCCAGATAAAAACGCTTTATGACCATATGGAAATCAGCATTGAAACCAACATTTGCTTGTGGTTTCTAAAACATTAAAACAGTCAACACCAGAATAAATACAAAATACACATGGAACAGTTAGCTTTTTGTGCCAGACTGAACAAGCAAATTGATAAGACTAATATTAAACTCTAACGAGAATTATATCAATTATTAAGTGTAGGTTGGGAATATGCTAATACCAGTGCAGTATTTTACGTCATATTACGGAAAATTAAATCTTTTCAATGTCCATACTTTATGTTTTTGAAAAACAAAACTTATTCAGTGTACAAACATCTTGTAGTGGAAGAAAACTAATTTAGTATTCAGACCTAGTATTTTGTAACACCAAACTAATTCAGTCGTATGTTTTTGGAAAATTTAAATACTTAAAAACTAGATACGTTAATTGTTTGTTTTTCAGCGTGTGAAATCAGCCATTTTCACCTAATAAAGTACCGGAAGTGAGCTAATATACCGTCAGATTATCTATACTAATCTAAACAAAAACATTGCATTGTGCAATGCCATTCGTTATATAACATTAACGCGCGTGTCATCTGTGTGTAAATTAGCGTCTTAAAGTAGCAGTACCTTAATTCATGCTGAGCAGCGGGTTTTATGATTACCTTCTTGACAAAGATGTTCATGGGGTGATTGCCCCTGTATCTAATATTTTTTATACTGCAACCTTTAGTCATCAGACTTTGATAAATACCATTAAATTGAAAAATTAAAGTTAAATAATATGTTTAATTTTTTTTCAAATTCATGGACATACTATGCAAGTCTTAAATAATAAATTATAATGAAAAAGCTTAACGCTGATCTGATACGCTGATGGAGTGAAGGAATATTCTTCTTCTGATATTTTCTTTTGTTGTCAGATTTACATGGGTACAATTAAATCATCTCACAAGAAATATAAAGATTTTATTTTTAGTTTCAGGTGTCACCTTTATGTTAAACCGAACAACATCAAGACAAAACGTTATTAGCAGTTGTGGAAACTGTTTTAAAAAAGCTGCATTTATGTTTCCAATAGACATAAAATTCACCGGCCATTTCCTTTACCAGATAGCTGCAAACGTTTTAGAAAAAAAGCAAATTATTAAGTAATTATATTTCTAAAAAAATTCTTTGGAGATAACACTTAACCACCAATGTGTTTCTTTTAGTTATTAAACAGCATACTCTCGCAACAGTATATCGTCTAAACAACGATGTAGAAATATATGACGTCACTCGAGGTTCTGCTGTTGCTGTACCTGTCCTATAACTAAGACTTATTCATATATAATCCTCTGAAATAGGCGATCATCAGTATAAATTTCAACGTCAAAATGTAAGATATTTTACCAATATTCAAACGTAAAGAACGGAAAACAACTTCAATGAGTAAGTTAATCCTTTTTCACTGCAGTTTAAACCGAAACGTCATGGAAAACGATTTATCCTGATATATGAGTCAAAATGATTACTCTTTCCACTTGACACACATCATTTTAATTTTAGTATCATGAAAAGTCAACATAGTAAATAAAAGATCGAAATATAATATTAATTTTGGAACATAATAAAATCATACCCACAATATCAGAGTTTATAATCAAAATAAAAATGTGGTGTCTTATGGAGAGTTTAAATTGCAGTTACCGATACCAGTTACGGCATTATATCCCTTAATGACATTTGCTCGTATGGTAAAAAGCCAATTTTGTACGCCAACAACCACGGATTATAGTCACTGAAAGTGAGCAGTTTGCGACCATTCCATACAAGACAGCAGATGAAAGTGGTGACCAAAATCAGTAACCAATAAGAAAAAAACTACCACACCACCATGGTAAATATTTTCGAGATTGTGACCTGACAAATTGTTATTTGTTATTCATATCATATTTCCGTTTCAAGGGAAATTACTCGACTTTTATTGTCTGTAAATCTACTACAGCACGGTTCCGTATATATGCTTGGATTTGTCGATGATATACAATTTCCGTATCAAACTCGGCCATATTATTTTATTATTTTATTCTTAAAGGCCACCAAAATCAGTTTAATAATTGTTTGGAAACTACTTTTGTGCTGCTGCGAGAGGTTCTGAATAAACACGTATTAGTAAATGTAATCGTAGCGAAATTAATTTGCTAATACCACAATAGACATTGATTATTATCTATATGATCCCCGAGAATAATTCCTATTGTAGCACCTGTGACGGTTGTTGTGGTTTTGATTCCAATCACACCAAGACCAACCTTTTTTGCCCCGACAAACCCGCATAGCATATACGACCACACAAACGCGTTTGTATTTCGTGATCAGCGTGGTTCTCTTGGTGATTTCATTTTGCAGTTGTTGTTCTGCTTCAATTTCCTTTTTCGCGTTGATAACACTTCGGCTCTACTATACGTCTTGTATCAACAACAGGATCGCGTAGTAAAATTGCTTGACTGGCCGATCTTGGTCAGATGCAACGCGTAATAGAAACTATCTACTTAGGGAATATTTGAATTTCAGGAAATAGTGCGTTCTTGGGGCCTGTCACCAAGTTCATATAAAACCATACCGATTACACCACTGAATAATGTTTGTAACGATCGTTCTCATCTTCACCCAAACAGTTACATTAACAAGTGCGTCCTTCTCTTTTGGTCTCATCTGAGTCAATGTTGGTGTAACATATTCCTTGGAAAATGAAACCAGGGTGGATTCAACTGTTAATTCCACTTCAGTGGTGTAGACATATAGAAACAAATCTTCAGGTACCTTATCATCTTGTGGTGAAGGCAACAATTAGGCCTTTGCATCTCCCATGATTCAAAGCTGGTCTTGGGTTGGTAGTGGCACATTACGAACAGTAGGTTTCTATCTTGCATTTAACACGATTCTATTTGAGTGGAGACAAGGGTCTGGTAACGCCGTTTTGAAGCAGTTATTTATTAACAAGTGGAACAAAATTACTCTCTAATCGATTTGTCGGTTAATTCAGCAACATCATCACTGCGACAGAATCCATTACTTATATGTAATGATAAATTTAATCTTAAACATGAATACCAATGACTGTTTAGCACTAGCCCAGATCGATGTTTTTTCTCAAACTGAATTTCATATCTGGCGGCTAATTATGTTAATAATGTAAATGTGAAAAAATCGTGAATAATGTTGGTTTTTCTAATACGTAATATTTGTAGTATCGCACCAAGATAATACGGTGATGATGAACGCTGAAGATACTTCAACACCGTAACAACAAAATGAGCAAACATCGACCATTCCAACTGAGTTTTTATTGCTATGGTATTCGTCGAGTTGTTACTGGTAATCGAATGTCTTTTCCTTTTCATCATTCCTATGCGACTACCAACCGCCTTTTTCAAAGCCATCACTGATGCGGTTCCGACAGCCACAAACGTCATCACTTTTGCAACACTGGAGCCGTTGCTGCTAAAACAAACTGAAATCACTACAATGAATGAAAATATTCCACCGGACTTTTGTGATTCCATCACTTCTGATGTCGATAATTTTAATATAATTAATGTAGTATTCTTTTCGTATTAAGGTGATTAAGTTGTGTTTGAATCAAATACACTGGGACGATTTTACTAAAATGTGTTGGAGAAAGTTCAAATGCGACCCCACATTTTTTATTGCATTTATTTCATGAGCTGGTTTTCGCTAAGGCAGACATTAATTTCATGACACAACGTTATTAGTTGAAAACGTATAAGGTTTATTTGTTTAGTTTTCTACAGACGCATCAAAGACCCTCATTCGACCATCCATACCTTCCAACAACAAAGTCTGGTCAGAAAGAATCACAACATAACATCGATAACCTCCACCAGTTATAAAAAGTTATAAATCGGGTACAATGCAATGAAGTCATGTTGGGACATTTGCAGTGTCAACATTTTATGTTGTTTCATATACGACCATAGATTCTGACATGCACATGCAATATGATTTTATATAGTCAAGCAATTTTTCTTCAGTGTGTTCATTTTGACATTTTTACAGCAAAGAAACCTCCCTCACTTTTAAGTGGTCAAATATTATCTTGCCACGAGTTTGGTCGTCGTCTCGAGCTGTAGCCACAAAACACGTTCTTTTGGTGGTAATACTGTGTTGGGTACTTATTTGCCACATAAAACTATCCCTCAATAAGGCTCCTTGAGTTTGCATTTGTGGTATGTGCGAATATGCAAGCAACAACAGCATAGACACGACTACTTAAATGACAACAAACGGTCTTCTCTGGTCAGTGAGGGGTGACCACATGCATCCACACTGTTAATGTTTCTAAAACATCTCCACAGTCAGCGGCACCTGCATCACGCTAAATTGCATCTATGGCGTTGTTCTTAAGGGTTAACATGACTGTATTTTTGGCTCTGAAAATCACCCTGCCACCATCTCTACAAAAGCAAAACATGTGACAAAGATGAATCGTACACGAATATCGTTATGAGCCTCACGAGGTTGTGTTTGACGCTGCGCAGATCCACCACTGAAGGTGTTGTTGCCACGATGTACTACAGCTTGCACAGCAGAATCAGCATTGTCTGCAGGTTTTCAGGTCGCCTAATTGTACATGGTTGCGAATCCGCATTATCAGATGTATCCTTGATGAAAATTATAGTTCGATCAGCAGATCTCACAAACTTATTACAAAATCTAGTGTGTTTGAGAATCGTCGTTGCAATTTATAAGTTTTCCCTGAAATTTCCAAGAAGGCATGACGTGTAAAAAAAACTAGACGTGTCTTGTATTTTTGTTGATCAAGGACCTTTTGAGGGTATGAAAAATACTGAGAATCTCTTTGCTTCGATCCACTGATTTAGGCGCACGCATATAATGCGGGATCTGATGCATATCTGAATTGGCCATTTTTTTATAACTTATTGATTTTGTCTAATGCTTTTTGTGAAAGAACTGTTATCCACTTCCCTTTGTCAGATATGCAATTACTGAATGAGATATACATTGTTGAGTATCTTCATTAATAATTTTACTAACCGAGTCTGGCATAAATTCTGTTGATGGTAGATTACTTGCCTTTAGTTCAGCCCTTGGTTCAATCGGATCTAATGATACTTGAGTCACTAATCCTTGTAGTCGAGCTCGAGTCAATTGAGTCGATCGCAATCAAAAATTTTTAAATCGCTCCGCAGCAATATTGTTGTTACTATCAACGACTTACAATTGAACATGTTTAGTGATTGGTGCAGCAAGCGATTATAAGGCCGTGAACACTTTTGGTGGCCTTGCAAACAATTCAAGTAAAACGTTAGCATGACCCCTTCTGAAGTATGTCATATAAACCGGTTTCCTCAGCAGTAATTTTTGTAAAATAAAATTCATATTAAATTCTGGTTTCATTGATATGATTTAAAATTAATCAGCAGTATTATTATATATATCATCGATGTCTCCAATGAGTTTATACATGATTGCGAAAACTGTTTTCGAGTCCATGATGTTGTCGGTGAGTAATGGTTGACAAATCCAAGTCACCTCTTTAATGACTTCTGGTTCATTATTAACACGCGACTGATCCCAGAAGTATTTGCAATTGATCAGCATAGTCGTTAGGGTTCACAAAGTCCAGCAAAGCTGATTCCTTTCCTTGTTTTATTGCTCCATCAGCATGTTCAGTTCTTCTTCTTGTGTATATGCAATATCGTTGATGTTCATCATAAGTACCTTTTTCTTCCTCATACACACGTTTTTGTCATAGCTGTTCCTCATTTGAATGTATTTGACGTTGTTGTTCTTTAGATGCACGTTGTTGTTTCACATGTTGTCTTGGCATTTCTTGTTGTTTCTGCATGGGTTACAAGGGTATTACTGGCTCAACAGTTTCATATATTCTCTCCATACATTTTCATCTTCGGTTCTTCAGTTCGCAAATGTATTAAGCTTGTTTATAAAAGAATTTCACTTCTCACCGACGTAATTGTTTTTACCAGTAAACTCCCCCAAACTACAATTTGAGGTCATTTATTGTCCATGTATGTACCACGTGTCTTTCGTTTCAATAATACCTGGTAATCTTTCCAGTTGTTTGGTGTGTAAAGAGCGACATGTATAAGATTCCTGAAGATCGCTTGGTGAGCCGTTTCATTAAAGATTTGAACCAGTGTTATCACGTGTGACTGGTTCTCGGGTGGTACTTCTGGTACCCTGTCAGGTTCCTCTCTAACGTTTTCATCAAGCACAGTGGTGACTTTTTGCAGCCACACCAACGCTTTCTCAAATTCATCGACGTCTTCTGTAACTTCAGCAATCGCAGTTGACAAGCGTTCATTAGTCTCTGCAGCTGGTCCACTTGATTTCTTAGTGCCTGTTGATATTTTACAAATTGGACAAGGGTCTTGTTCTATTCCACTTAGCTATGACACTGTTTCCACTGTTGATCTTGTGGAGTGCTTAATATCCTCAGCATTGTTTCGTAATTTTCGTTGTTGGTTTAATCAGTGGTGTAAAGGTTTGTTCAAAGTCCGCTGTAAGGTCTTCTCGTGCACTTTTGATTGAATGCACCATATCTTTGACACTTTTGCAGCCTTCTATAACGTCACGATTCATTTCCAGGTGGATTTATAACGTCGCTTTCCACATTTTGCTATGACATTACTGGCAGAAAACGGAGCCTTCTAATAAACTGACTTTTTAATGACTATTACGATAGTTAAATTGTCGCGTGAAACACGTATCATACGCATGCGTCAAAATCCGCCCAATATTGTTTGGGGGCCGACTGGTTACGTCAACAGTGTAAAAATTTTACTGGCCGTTAGTGACTTCAGCAAATATATCACGAAATTCATCCCACGGGTAATGGATGGCATACATAGTCCAATGAATATTTGCAAGGACTTTGAAGTCAAAGAAACAACATAAACAAGTTACACTTATCTCTTACCATATTAGACACCTGTGCGTATCATTAAGTCAAATAAATCACCTCGGTGTTTTTATTTCGACCTTGTGACAATATTCTGGTGAGAAGTATTTGGCGTTCAAGTACCACTCTGTGGTATAAAACAAGATTATTTTCTCCTGAATCAAGGTTATCATTAGAAAATACTTCATCAATCCTGGAAAAAAGATCAGTGGTGGACGACGTACCATTCAGCGCTTTCTTAACATATTTTAATCATCATAACACAGTTAATTAACTGATGACGACGCTGCAATGACGTACAGTCGGTCCCATTTTAACCATCTCAAAATCATATTCACCAACAGTTGACGTTTTTCTGATCGAGCTGAACTAATTATTAATGCACAAACTTAGTTTCTAAATATAGAACTGGTTCCATTGTTTGGGTTGTTTAAGTGCTGCTAGTGCTGAAAAATCAATAACTTGAATTTCCTTTTCTTCATGCCACTGAATAAAAAAATTGTATATATCGCAATCATTTCTTCATATTTCATGCGATTTCGCATAAAACTTATATCTCTAATGCAACTCAAGTTCAAACACGTAAAATGTGATTTCTTGAACTTCTGTTCGATGTAGAGAAAAGTAGTTCAAGTTTACGAAGTCGGCGGTGATGTTGCTGCTTCATTAAGAACACCACGGATGAAATAGCCCAGATTGAAAGAATATATGGATCCATTATTGTGGGCTTAGTAGACAATTTGATATGCGACTTGGTTCTAACAACTAACCATAGCCTGGTGAAGTATTTATAAATCATGTTAAGAATGCATATTACTGACAGGTCATTGCGTACCAATCATTAAATGGTATGCTTTCAAGAT
>QKMX01052198.1:0-15258 GCA_003401595.1 Venustaconcha ellipsiformis
ATACAAATCTTTTTCCTTGGAGGTGAGAACGTTTTAACTGCAGTGAAGCTTATTTACAAAATGGTATTAATCCAGACGATGAAACGTCGAACGGTGAACAATTAGTGGTGTCGACGCATGCGCGAAAAAGGTGAACTCAAACAAATTACGATATATGCTAATCTTTCAATATGAAAAAAATTCCAATACTCGAAAAAGCTGTCTTCATGTAGTGTTTTTTTTTTAAAGTTACAGCTGCTACTAGTATGCTCATGTGCCATTTTAAAGAAACTCAGTTCGGTCCCGGTTTTCTTCAAGAGTATTTATAAAACTTCTGTTATAAATATATATTATATACATGTACTTTACAATGCTTGCTACAGGGCATACTATAACAATTGACTCTAGTTCTACGAACATCGCGACTAGCAAAACATGACCATTATGGTATCAGTGATCAATGCTGCTGTTTTGACTTGCACTTAACGGAATAAAATTTATTTTATTCCTGATTAAATCGGCTTACGTTTGAGAATTGAGGAATTCGTGATTTTTCTGCATGTGGCGTGAATCCGTGAATCGTTATCGAGAGTCGTGAACTTCACGCCAAAAGCGTGAGGGTTGGCAGGTCTGCGTAAAGAGGTCAGCAAACACACGGAACTGATGCACAAACGTGTAAAAGATATGTTACAGTCGCGATAATCTGCACCAGATAATCTCAAAGAGGGTTTCGAACAAACGTTTGCACCATTGATTAAACCAACAAAACAATTGCAGTAAAGACCGCGGATATAAAGATATAAAGAAAGTTGTGAAAACCACCATGGTGATGATTGGAACAGAGAAGGAAACTGTTCCTGTTGTTAAAACAGCCGCACACGTGTAAGATGACAAAGACAACCATGGAAATTACTGCAAGATTGAAAAAAATTGCAAGAATCCAAGAAGACACCGTAGAAATTGGAGGGCGCGTTAGTGGGTTTCCAAAAGGCACACGTGTACTCGATGAAGACGTACCGAGGCGCATGAGAATTTTTTATCTCCACCACACATACATGAATCAATGAAAAAGAGAACATCAAGGCAACATTTTAATGAACGAGGTCGTTGGTGGATCTTGCCAATCCGCTCTTAACCTATCTCACAGGTGGAAATTAAATGTAAATATATTACGCACCAAGTTGATGTACAGAGAAATTACTTTGTATAAACAAGCTAATGGCGAAACGTATGGAGTCTATCGAGTAAGTTCAAGATGGAAATGTTGACCAAGACAACGTACAACACTTAATGAAGTAGGGAAAGAACTTAAGATGCAGTCGCGCAAATATACATCAACCTGAACCTGGAACATGATCCGAACTTCCAGTAGTAGAACTTACTTCATGTCAAGAAACTGTTGTTGATAATAGGCAGAAGCAGACAAAAAAAAGGCAAAAGTGACGGCCCACCCAACTCTACGCAATACCAGCCTAAAAGGAAAGAAAAACTAGCCATGTTTTGAAAGGCTGAATACCTTAGCATGTGTGTAGTAAAATCGAAACAAACACCTTTACCACCACGTCAAGAACCTAAACGACCAAAAGAAGAAGCCCTTGGTGGAATGTGTGCCCACCACGATTTGTGGATCGGTTGGAAACACTAGTGGAATTGGACAGCAACACACCAGAAGTACTTAATGATGTCGTATAGATTTGTCAGCGGATGCTCATCAAGGGCATCGCGGTCTCGTGAACGCTTTGAGCGTTGATGCATGAACTTATTAAAGGCATAAAAGATGTATAAAACACCAGTAACGAATCTTAATGTACTTCCTGTTTTACGTGAACTCAATGGCTGAGATGCAACATGTCGTTGCAAATAAACCCCAAGCGTTACCTCGATCATTACAATCAACTACACAAAATCAAACTTTAACGTGAATGTTTCTACCGCGTACGATATGGAGTTGATGAATGATAATATCCGACTAAGGATTTCATTAATGACTGGCGAAGACTCTACAATTTTCGTGCACGAACACGTGCCACACTCAACTATATCATCTCGATTAAATTGAACCGTACGCGGCTGACATCACACGTTCTTCAACTGGAACAGTACTCGCTTGGCCGAAGATGTTCCGGATATTTTCCCAAACCGACAAATTCTCCGTGTAGGGCCTGTTGGATCTGGATGAAATAGTACACCGGACGTCAGGATTCCCTCACGGAATGATTCAGATCAATTTAACGTGTGAAAAATTTGTTTTTCATTTGTAGACCAGAATAGGCACACGGCAGATCTCTGAGGAGAGACTTTGACAATGTAACTGTATATTAGAGATCAACCATATATTTAAATACACGACAATACCATTACATGTTGTTAACGCGAAAAGACCGTTTACATATCTTACGGAAATGTTCTTGGCGACGTTATCCTTTAATTGTTTACAGGTGCACCAAAGGTGTTTGCGGACTAGACCTCACGCGCTGCACCAATTGCTAAACATGTTGCAATGCAACTTATTGTTATCATCATCAATTCTGCTATGCATCGATCTAAGAATCTAGGATTCCAAGCAGTTCAATCATTCGAGAACAACTACCATGAGTAATGACTAAAGCATCACCAAAGACAGTTACCCTTCCGTCAGCTGCTACATGTTCTAGCTGTAGAAATCATCAGTGAAGCTGCTCAATGACGTATAGCTGATAAGATGATTGGAACTTTGACAATGGGAACAAATTACGATAGTGGACTATATCAATAAAACCATTATAATGTATAAGTAAAAACGATGGCCCGAGTCAAAGATGCACCTGATCACACGAAGAAAAAGAGCGCGCATGTTATAATAATTATCGCAGCATCAAAGATTTTTCAGCATTATTCATAACAAGCTCGGGGCTCATTAAAAACAGAGTTACCCGTGCGAAAAAATTTTGATATTTTCTCCCATCTGAGACATTTATGGAAATTGAGGAAAAACTTACAAGTGTCAACAATAAGATTACATCAGGAATATCAAAGTTGGATTTGTTAACAATCTCACCATGGCACTGTTTTAAAGCGCTCGTTATTCCATCGAAGGACAGGAAATTTAAAGCAATTCTCGATACCGTTGACACTGCCACGATGATTAAAGGACTCGTCAGATAAAGAGCCGATTATGCCAAGTTACCGACCCGTCGATTTTTTATATGGATTCATACGATGCTGCGCATCATAAACCGCATGTAATTTGGCAACTCAAAATGATGCAGATAAAACAGGCAGTGATATACAATCCAGTCAATATTTCCAACAACTTTCATCTTGGATTTCAATATCGCAACATCAACAACACGATAAAATCATTTCGGCGGTGCTATCGTAGTAAAGGAGGCTGTGGGAATCCACGAGCTGAGTTTTTCAGGATAGCCAAACCACTTGACCAGAGAGTTTTCCATTTTGGTAGAGATCACCTTTTCGACTTCGAAGAAATTTTGTTTTGTTTTTGTAATTAATTGCTATTAAAAAGACCCTTAGATGTGTTCTCCTGAGGAATCTTTGAGTGTGTAGTTTTTTGAAGGGTATCGACGACAAAGACTTCTTCGGTTAAGTTAGCGGTGTATCCTTTTTCGAAGGTAGTTTTTTGTCTGCTAATTTGGACGTGATCACCAACCTTAAATTTGGATCTAAAAAATAAGGCCTCTGCGACCTTTTGTTTTGGTCACCCGAAGATGCTTCCATTGGAGTCATTCGAATGCTTCCATGCCATGTATTATTGTATTTGACGACGATGTACGGCAAAAAATCTAAGTATCGATTGGTGTTATCGCTAGTGAATCCCTTCAACACCCACTTTTTGGGAGCTCTGTTAAACCGTTCGACAACGTATGCCGTGATAGTATTGTGTCTACTGTACAAAGTGATGTTATTTTTTGAAGCCAATCTGAAACGGTTTTGTTATAAAATTCACTACTACAAAGTCATGACACTAAGCTTTACCGGTGACAGTGCGTGCTTTCTTTGTAATCACACACAGAACATCTCAACTTAATGTGCCGATGATATTTGGTGACAACCTCGACGGTGTCCACACCTTCCGATTTTGGGTTACACTTGAGACACCACAAGATCGTGATGGTTATATGAAGAATGGATATTATTTTTGGAAAATGTCTTGAAAGTTGTAAACAATTTCAACGGGAGATTGTCCCACCTTTTTTGGATGTAGTCGATGCAGTACCATCCACCGGTGTTTTAAGTTCTACACAGATCCGTTATGCGCTGTGTGGATATATCACACGACTTCATCAGGATGAGGTAAACCAAAAGAACCGAAATACTCGATATCGTCCAAAATGATGATTGCTGACGATGATAACAAAGTGCGTGCCATGTCCATCATAATAATTCTTCAGGTTAATGATGCAGCTCTCGTCGGAGTTGATATATTCAATAAGTTTATATTTAGAAAAGAAAGTTAGATCCTAAGAGGTTTTATAGATCCAAGTTGCTTGCTACATTTTGTTTCTGCCGGTAAATCCCTTGCCATGAGGTTCTCGGCAGCTGACGTCCGAGTAATCCTGGCGGTAACGATTCAGCGATGCCTGCTAACAGAGGTCCGAAAAATCCTCATAGTTTGGACAATAGCGATGCGGATAAGTTCAGAACAAAGCCTTTTCCGACAGCCTTATGTTTGGCGACAGAAGTCGCTCGACGATGTGTGAGCATGGTCCGATTGGATCTTATGAGTGCTGCGACCTACAGCTTCACGGAGACAGGCCTTTTGTGTGTGACTGCCACCGCGATGTTTTTCTTCTGCTACGCTGATTGTGTAACTTGGACTGGAACGTACGACATGTTGTTATATGAAATGTTATTTTTTTTCGTTTTCTTTTGTTTTTTGCAACCCGTGGACCAGGTGAGGATGGCTAGTTTTTGTCGAACTCCTCTGCCCATCACTGCCTTTTGGGTTTTTCGAGCGATGGATCCTGTGGCTGAAAACAAGTCCAAAAGGTACAAAGACACAAGCAAATAACTTAGGAGCCATGGTCTTCACAAAGAGAATGATGAAATACACCATGCCCTGACCGTCACGTCTACGCTTAGATGACCTTCTTCCAGGCATAGTTGTCTATACAAAGATGTTCATTTTTCCATCAAGTACAGCCAGCGTCATAAATCGGTCTGCGGTCAACAGTGCACAACTGAGGTAATCATTAGCCCCTGGAGCAACAGTACATCGAATTTCGATGTCGGCAAGGGAGTCATTGAGACGTTCAGAATGTTTGGAGACATCGAAGTGGAAGATGGGATACAAGTTACTGAAATCGTCCAGCGAAATCTGCGTGCCTAAATCCACGTTTTGATATTTCCTCATGACGTCCATCAGCATCACGTAAACGCGAGAATAATTTCATGTATCAGCTGGGAAGTTGCATTCGAGTTTTCGCTCGGGATACTATCTGGATTTGATGCGAGATAGATTGACGTTATTAAAGATGTGACTGTTTCCTGTTTGGTTTTCTCGCTGTGTGGCCAGCTTAAATGCCACGGAGACGTGTCTAAGAAGTTCACTGCTTGGATTCGTGGCGCCCCTCCACGAGGTGATTAATAGAGCTGCGAGAAATTGCTGCATGTAAATGCTGTGTTATTTGAAGTACGTTTATTTGGTAATCTGGATAGCGTCGATTCGAGCTCGAGTAAGTGCGTCGTGGAGGTTGACACCTCTGAAGATGGTACGGATATCTAAACATACGCACAAGATGATGATGAGAGGAAGCATAATGCAAATCTCATGACATAATTGAGAGCGCATCGAGCTGTGATTGACACGTTGTAGGTAGAGATACATGCCTGTACCAGCGCAAAGGCAATAGCGGTTCTCTCCAAGGCAGATTCTTCAACGTTGGCTGATATATCCGCTAAAAGATACGCATCTGCTCCTGCATCGGCTGGTCTGTATACGATAACGATAGCTCTTTCTGTCGATGCCAAAGCAGCGCCATTGACTTGGGGAGTGTACCCCTACGAAATTCATTAATGAATACATCCCCCTGGTGGATATCTCTGAACCACCACATGTAAGTAGCGCATGATCACATATTGTCATCGTAGTATATGATCAAGTTAAGGATTTTGTTGGCATGAGGTAAGTAGCCATTGATTTCTTCCGCAGTCTGCTTGTGCAGCTGATATTGCGTTGACTTAAACAACGACCATCGGTTATTTTACAGCCTGATTTGTGCATTGGCTGTATAGTTTCCACCTGCTATAGTTTGTATTTTCGAGAATTTTTAGAAAGGCCTTATGGGTAAACAGGTGCACATCTTCGTCAAGCGTCTCTATTTTACAATGGATAATCGCGTTGAGATTAGTGATGTTGTTGTCCTGATACTCGACGTGCTTGTACTTAGTCGTGGAATCATCCACCGGATTAATCATCGTTGAGACAAAGACAATCGGGAGTGAGTCTCGAATACATGACGTTATACTATTATGATGTTGTAAAATAACAATGTTACAGAAATTACCATAATCCTTTCAATCCATATCAGGACATGATAGCAACCGCGCATGGGTGTGTACCTTTTGTACCTTTCTAAATCCTGTAAAAAAAAATTTCGGATCGATCGCTAGGACCACTGGTTTAAAGAAGAGCCTGTTTGGCCTCCCTAGACATATATGCGGTTATCGCTGCTCCTGTGGTCATTATTGAAGGCATGATTTTGATGGCTATTTATATCCTACAGCAATTATCGCAGCAGAGGCTCCTCCCTTACTTATGTTTCGGTTGCTTTGAGGACAATGGGTGCGGATTTGGATGCAATGACTGGAAGAACTGCTCTTATGGAAGAAAACACCATTTATAAAAATCCACGTATGATTTACGTCGATGCAATAATCAAGATTTCATCGCTGCTTTTATTTTATCTGCGAATATTTTTTAGGCTGCTTTACGATATTATCAGACTTTACGTCATACTACCTTTCGTTGTACGTGCACATAATAGGTGATTCTTCCATGTGAACCACATGTTGAATTCCGAGATCTCGTACGTGTTCGTAATGGGATAGTAAATGAAAGGATTAGGGCGAATTTGCATGAGTGAACCTGGGGGAATGTTAATCGACATGGAATAAACCGCGTTCAAGGCTGAATCTACTGTGGAAAGCGATCCCTGAGCTATCGAACAGTTGATGAGGAGACTACTGACATCGGTGATTTTGACGAACAGATCTCCTTATTACAATCCCATTTTGTATCAGAGTAGTCTCCGAGCTAAAGCCCAAGAGAGATCCAATCGAATTAGCCATGTCAAATCGTGCGATGTAATTTTCCGAGAGGGTGATTCTAGTACGAAGTATGGAATACGTAGGCTCTATTGTAAGTTTGGCCTAGACATCTCTTTTCGCAAATTTCTCTCTTCATCTCCCTTCATCTCTCTTCACAGAGATTTCCGTGGCGATATCCGTGATATATACCCCAGGGTAAATCGTGATTGTTTTTTGTTAAAGCGTGACTATGTACGAAAAGCGATTGTCGTTCGTGGTAATGTTAAAGAAGCTATCCCAGATTTCAGGGGAGATCAAGATGATTTCGCACAACGACTGCTGGTCTAATTTCAGCAGATAATTATAATTCATGGTGGACGTGACCGATTGCTAATTGAACAAAAGCGTGATATCACTGAGAGCCATTCGGAAAACTGTATCAAGTCCTGGTACAAAATGCGATCCTGATCTGACTTAACTAGCATTTGATCCATAAGATTACTGAGGATTTCCACCATGTCGTTATCTATTTCCACACCGAAACTCCCCGCTTGTTTAGAAGTGATCAGTAAGTTCAAAAGCGAGACGATTTCGGTGGGAGTACGGAATCAGCAGATGCTACCTCCCATCCTAGGTCCCTCCCCATATATTTTCGTTTACTCTTCACAATTCTCCAATTTTTTTCATCCTTGAAGCTCTTTTACCACATTTTGTTTTCCGTGTGTCGTGAGATTATATCTGCTTGGAATAGGCAATGGTTTGATCGTCTTATCTATCACAGCAGTGAGATGCTTGAGATCCTCTTTTGATAACTCTTGCAGCAATTTCTCGCGATTAGCAATTTTTCAAATATTTTTTCCAACTCATCACTTTTCAATGTTTTTTTTTTTCGTATTAAATTGAGTTGACATAGTATCCATCTCATTTTATATTGCTTCCAAACCCTTCGAGACCAAATCATGCGAGAAATCTGGTAGCGTTAATTCTTGAGGTACACCTTCCGAGGAGGTACCAACATATAAGTTATTTGTTGTGCTCCCAGACAATGTCAGGCTATTTTCATCAAGTCTCTATAGGTCAACTGCTCTGACTCTTTTTCAAACTTTTCTTTCATTTTCCTAGTCCGAGGTTTCGAAAGAAGATATGCCTTTTCTTTGTAAAACTTTTATCTTACCTCCTTTATCCATTTTTCACGACGTTTTGCCGTCTCCTCCAGACGATCGTCAACTGCTTTCCTTTTCGGAGACTTTTGCGAGGATCCGGTTCGTCTCCAGTAATGGAATCTACAAACTTGTGAAGCGGGTGGTATTTGTCCTCGTGAGGATTAAGCGTGTAAATGATTACACGATCATACTTCAGCATGTTTTTTGGAGCATGTTCATGAGCAAATTGGTTTTACCACGACCGGTTGGACCCATGATCATGTAATGGCAATTCAGCATCAAGAAATGATGCGGATGCTCTTTTTTCTCCTTCTTTTTTAAGTTAATAATGTTCATTTTATATATACAATTTTGCAAGCAAAACATTGTCGCACACCTCCTTTTGGTACGCTGATTGAATCAGGAAGTTCAGACAATCAAAATGATTTAGTCAGTTCAGACAATCAAAATGATTTAGTCAGTAGCCGTGGAGATTCCACGCAGGGTCATCTCAACATGAGCGGTCAGTCTCACCAATCTCGAAGAGATGAGTTATTCCCCTCCAAAGGCCAATGCAGGGCGATGGTATCAAGTGAATAGACTTGCGCTGCCCAAATTATCCTTGAATGGTGGAACGAGAAGAAATCTCAACATGGGTGGTACGAGTGTGTGTGGATTTCCTTCAACGAAGGTTGGGTCTTCTCAGGCCACGAGAGTCACTGATCTCGAAGTATCGATTGCTGAAAATTAGATAAAATGGGAGGCACAGGCAATGGCAATGTAGCACTGACTGGCACATTTTCCGTAGCAGGTCAGGTGACGAGCGATCTAGTCATGTTCTCACCAACGTCTGCAAACTAGTCTCCGAATCCACAATGTTTAGTAGTGTAAAACGGAATCAACACGAGAGCGAAGATGGTGTATCGCTTTGGAATATTCGATCGTTGCACAAGATCCGATCGTATCTGTGTGAAGCTCCTTTGGACATGTCCTTGCCAATCAGTGAAATGAGAACCAATGACGATCTCATCGTGGACATGGTAGGCAATTAGTGCTTGTCACTCAGCCGATTTGAAAAATGTACGATCAAAATTATAGAGAATGTCTGACGATGTATTTGTCACTGTTTTGACCTTACATCGACCGTAAACTCTCCATGACGTCACCGCGACAGTTTTACGAAATAATACTTCAGTGACCATCGAACTGCCCCTGACTAAAACCAAAGAGCAACGAAAGTGAAAATGCAAGATTTACAGACGCGAGATCAACGTGTGGAGTAATCCTGAAATGGTATTGTCAGGATGTATTATAACGAGGATTTGATCAGACAGCATAGCATGCGAGGTCTCAACAAAAGCACGCTAAAAATATTAAAATAATCTTAATCATAAAAAACACGAAGTCGCTTCCCATCAATTCCGTCGATACCAAAAAAGTTGACCAGACGCGTTTTTGAGCGAGCGAGATCATGTTGAAGGATAAACGCTTTTCCTGGATCAGATTCTGTGGATACAAAGCACGATTATAGTCTATTCCTTCCCTGATACAGATGCTATTTTATTATATCCAGACCTCGTGGACACCCTCGCGAGAACGGGCTATATAAAACAAAAATTGTTTGTTCTAAAGGAAGACAACGAGGCCCACAAGAAAGATCATGACAGTATGGACAAAGGGGTGGCTCGAAAATGCGTCTGGTCATCTTTTTGGTATCGACGAAATTGATGGGGAGTGACTTCGTGATTTTTATGATTAAGATAATTTTAATATTTTTGAGCGTGCTTTTGTTGAGACCTCGCAAGCTATGCTGTTTGATCAATTCCTCGTCATAATATGATTATGAAAAGTCAGGTTCGGCATGGGTCATCGCTGAAGTCAATCCCATCTTGTTTCAGACTTCCAGATTCACGCCTCTGCGGGGGAAGTAAGTACGTACCTATTTCCAAATCCATCGTGGTCACCAAAACAAGCATCCGTGTCAAAAGCAAAGATGAATACTGTCTCACATGAGCTATCCTTTCCGCTCTACATTCAGCCGAGGACAACGCCGACTGCATCTCCATGTACAGGACGTTATTTGATACACTCAAAACCACCGGAATCACCTTTCCTGCAGTCGTCAAAGACGTCCATAAACTGGAAGTTCTCAACAACGGGCTCTCCATCAACGTGTTTGGACTCGATGACAAGAAAGCATGTGATAAACAGTTTATAGTATATCTACTCCTTATCTTTAAAACAGCCTCACAGCGCAGCCTCAGTTTACCGTATTACCTCACTATTTCGTGTACATCAAAGATTTTAGCCGGTTATGTTGATCTCAGTACACGCAGCATATAAATCACGGATATTTATGTTATCTCTGTTTGTAATGCTTTCCTCAATCACAACGACTAAACGATCATATTTCGTCGGGATACTGTCAATAACTATTAGTCGTTCAGATACCATGAGAGAGAGAACGCTACAGTTCGAAAACCACTACAAAATACATATCGTCTTTGATTCGGATGAGACACTTGAAAAAGTAAAAGGACCTTGATAAGATCCATTTTTTCTCAAAGTAGAGCACAAGCACGGTTCCTGCGCTATCAGCTATTAACCCTGCTGCTTTTTCGACGAAGGTTTGTCTGCTTCGTATCAACAGCAACGAGGTGATGACTGCGTAGTCAATTTCTTTGAGCAACTCGTCACTGAATGAAAATGAATCAGCGATCTACGAAAAAATCCAACGCCTATCACTCCACTCACCTCGCCATAACTGAGACAGCACACCACAGCACAACAGTACCACATCTGTAAATATTACATTCAGCCTCTAGATAAAAGTCAAAGATCACTGCCATGTCACCGGTCACTATCGATGAGCTCATGAGGATTGTAATCTACTCTTTGAAGATCCAGACTTCCTTCCAGTCATCGTTCATAATTTACAAGCATACGATGGACACTTCATCATAGTAGCACTCAACCATCCACAAGTTAAGGAACTTCTCGCTGAGCTAGGATAATGTCCTATCAAATGCATAACAGACAATTTTGAAAAATATGTCGTTTTCGATCGGTCCATTTCTCTTATCGATTCCTTCTAGTTTCTGGAATCGTAGCTGGAAGAATTCTGGAACATGTCCTACGTTCACACATCTGGAAAACGAATTTGGAGCTCATGCACCTCTCCTACGGCGAAAAAGAGTTTACCCCTACGAATACATCGATGCGTGATCCTGATTCGATGAAACTTGACGCATTCTATTCTGGTTTATATGTCTCCCACGTCACTGGGGAGGAATACGAGTATGAGAACCGATATGGAAGGACCTCAGATCTCACACTCTCAGAGATTCAGAGATTATCACAACCTGTACCTGAAAATTGACATACTTCTACTCATGGAGGTCGTCGAAAATTTCAGACGAGTGTCTTTATCTTTATCAGTTCGATCCACTCTGGTATTTCTCCTCACCAGGTTTCTCCTTAGATGCACTCCTCAAGACGAGTCAAGTACAGTTCTTCACAGATCCAAAAATGTTCATGTCCACCGAACATCATTCGCAGTGGAATCTCAGCCATCAGCCAAAACCACGCCGTTGCCTACAGCAAATACATGAAACACTACGATCCCACCAAACCATCCACGTACATCCTCTACCTCAATGCCAATGAGCTCTAGAGATGGACAACGTCACAACCTCTTCCCATGGGTGATTTTCACTGGATCACTTGAGAATAGTTCCTCCAAGAAAGAAAGCTGCATATCTTGACGACTGGCGATATTTCGTAGAAGTCGATCTCCTTTATCCCTCTCATCTCCACGACGCTCGTAACAATTATCCCTTCAGAGCTGAACCACCCATCATCAGCCCCGAACAACTCGTATAAAAACCCGATTCGGAAGAGAAGATGCCAAAGTAAAACAAAAAAACCTTGTACCCAATCTCAAACACAAAGCACGCTACAAGATACATCATTGAATGGTCCAACAAGCTCTCCAACATGGAATAGTTCTTGACCAAGTTCCTCGAGCTCTCAAGTTTAAACAGTCTCCATAGATTAAATCCTACGTCGCCTTCAACACCAGAAACACGCTAAAACCATTTCGGTAAAAATTTCTTCAAACTCATAAACAACAGCGTCTTCGAAAAAACTATGCGCAGAAAGAAATTCGAAACCGATAAATAACCAACGACGGTGAGATGAGGTAGTGACCAAGGATGCCTTCGTTAGCATAAAAGTCTTTGACGAAAAACTTGTCGCCATCGAATCTAGAAAAACACATATCATGCTAAATAACCCATCTACGTTGGTCCAGCCGTTCTCGACCTGTCCAAAATGCTTATGGTCGAGTTTCATTACGACTTCATCAAACGACACTACGGAAATAAAGCCACACTACTTACGACTGATACAAATTCACTCATCAATGAAATTCACACTGACGACGTCTACTCAGATCTCTATCAACATGAACACCTCTTTGATTATAGCAATTATCCAGAAACAAACCCATTCAACTGCAAAGATAATGAAAAGAAACTTAAAATGTTCAAAGATGAAACTTGTGGAATACCAATCACAGAATTCAGTCCAAAATCGAGGATGATGCTAACAAAAAAAAAAGTCAAAGAAGTAAAAAAAAAAAAACGGTCATCGGTCGCATTGCCACCATCGATTATTACAGTCATTACAGGGACATCTACGTGACTACTCCATGATAACTTTCATATCAAAATTATCATGTCTCCACTTTGCTCATCAACAAAAAAAGGAATACGCTCCTTCGACGATAAACGCTACTCCATCTATGGTATTCATACACTCGCACATGGACATTATCGTACGAAGAGACAGTAGCAGATTTGAATGGGGAAGGTCACGTAAAAAGTGACACAGAACCGCACATTAATATTTAAGGAAAAGAGTGAGTCAGAACTCCCATAATCCTGTATTAGATCGACCATGACGGGTCACTCTTACTCACTCTTTTATCACAAAGTGATAAAAGTGAGCCAGAATCTCCATTTCTATCTACTATTGAGGTCACGTGTTTCCTCGACAAAGTAAACTGGAATTGTCCCCGTGTGGATACCCCAAACTTGATCAGCTTAATGCGGCCAAGCAAAAGAACACATGGGTGACATTAAATTTATCACGTCAGAAGTAGCATAAATTCAAAGACTGGTGAAATGTTTCTATTTATCGCAGCTATTCAAGTACTATTAGCAGATGGGGCTTCCGCGTTTGCAAAAACAAAAAACAAAAAAAACAAAAACAAAAACAACTGCATTAGAAGCCGTCGAAATTGCATCCAAAATGGCTGAAAAAGAGGCGATTTGAGACTGCAATGTCTCAAATAAAGGGAAAATTCTCCAATTATCGAAACGACTCGCAGGATACCCTAGTCAGAAGTCTTTGACTACACGGTACAACTTAAAAAAGACAACCAAAAAAAAAAAACAAAAGGCTCCAAAGATATAAAAATTGCCACAAAACTTAGTCATTTCATTCCTTGATCTACAAGTTCTAACCTAATTGTCTCTAGGGGGTCCCAAACACTGTAAATGTGTTGGCGTTTCGAATCAAACGAGAGATTCTTTAGCAACGCGATCCGCCATATTTGCATGGGCGAATCTATGTTTTAATGCAACAAATATGATTCAGTTCATCATATTTGATAATCGTTATGGAGTTACATTTCTTTAAACACATGTATACACGAGTTCCTACATTTTAGTTCGACTTTTTCACAAAGAATAAAACTAGACGTCACAAATTGTAACAGAATGAATTTTGAAAGCTTATAATGGCACAAAATGAGTGAATCTTGTCACAGTCAGCGTGACACGTAACAATTAACATTGACGAATGGGTTAGGCCCGCAATAAATCGCTAGCCTGAGAGAGATGATGTTCCTGCTAAGGATTATTGATTTTTAAATGAGATAACGGTCAGAGACACAGATTGGCCAGGTTCAATTGGGGGTAAGTAATTGAAAAAATGTCAAAGTTGATATAATCCTGAGACAAAGCTGAGCTATTGAAAAAAGGTGCCATAAAATGAGGTTTTTCAGAAATAGTTATTAATAAAGGCGGAATACATAGAGTTATTATTTTAACATCGATGGGCGAGTTAATTTTTGGCGGTTAGATAAATGTAATGCTGACTGGCTAAGCTAAATAAGGGAGTGTGTTTCCCTGGCAAAATTCGATGCATTAAGTATTCTCCTCCGAAATTTTGGTCAGTTGAGGTTTCTACAAAGAGGACAAAAATGCTAGGTCAGGGGAAATAACAAGTATTTTCTCGTTATAAATTGTCCAAGGGACGGGTGTCTGGAAGCTGAGGGTCACGAAACTTAAAAGGAACAAAGAGATTGGACTGCATGGATAAGAGCAATCGCATACAATTTGTTTGCCGATACAAATTTTTAATCATTTGTTTAATTTATTTGTTTTAAAGGCATACATTAATTTTCCTTGGGTTCGTAAGTTGACTGTTTGCATTCATTTGTCTTGAAAGTCATGTCTAGTTTATTCGAAGAATGTCATACATTACTCTCTTGATAATTATTTTTTTTTTATATATACTCGTTTATGTGTAATATGAATAATTTATTCTTGGCATTTCATGCATTGCTTCAGATGAAATTGCGAGAACGTCTGAATTTATCTGTCTTAAATTCCATTTATACTATGAATTTATTTTACTGCGTCTGGAAATGTTGTGCCAATGAATTGCTAGTTAGCAGGTAATGTAGTTCACACAAGTGAATTCCATTAATTAATTGTGTGATTATGTTGTGATATCTTTCAACAGAGAAATCGTACGCCTACCGACCAACATTTAGTCCCCAGTGGCCAAATGGTCTAAAGCGCTGACCGTTACGGATCAC